>JAECUM010005728.1:0-130860 GCA_016617855.1 Megalonaias nervosa
AGTTATTTGTACGTCTGTATGTGTATGAGGCTGTAGTGCTCTGTTTCACTGTTATCTGCATGAGAGTAACAGTAATAGAAAAAAATTATAATGATAGGTACAATGGTAGTAAGGGTCGTTTAAAACAATAATGGTATTAATAATAATGGTCGTGGTGACGATATTAAAAATGATTAATAGTACTGATAATATTATCAGTAACATTAAACAAATTGAGTTGAACTCAGCATACAAAAGAGCAAATCTCAAAATCAACTTGCTTCCAAGTTCAGATTTACCAATAATTAGCCAACATGACACCTATACTCTACATTAAGTTTGGTTTTCCTTTTTATGCTCTTTTGTTTATAATTTTTCATCATTCTTAACATAAAAATAATAACAGTTATAAGAACGACAATGGTAATAACAATAGTGATGGCGATGGCAATAATGACATAGTAATATTTTCAGTCAGAATGTCTTGTCAACGTCATTTTGGATCCAATTAGGTCAATTATTGCACATTCACGCACACACACTGAAACATACACAATTATATATATATATATATATATATATATATATATATATATATATATACTATATATATATATATATATATATATATGTGTGTGTGTGTGTGTGTGTGTATATATATATATATATATATATATATGTGTGTGTGTGTGTGTGTGTGTGTGTGTGTGTGTGTGTGTGTGTTTTGCTATCCTTGCGAGAACCTAAGTTTGAATGCACACCAACACCTCGAGGACGTGACGACATTGTGAGGACTTAACACACCAGTCCTCGAAATGATTCATCGGCAAATGGTTGAGAATGATCATATTAGATGAACTACGTGTTACTGTGATAGTCCTCACAAAGTCGGTAATGTCTAACAGTGAGTTACACTCCGTGTGTACAGGTCACACAATTTGTAGTCTTCCTTGGGCTTTAGACTGGTGTGCAAATGCTTAGCCAATCAGAAGGCGTGTGACTTCTGATTGTTTGTCATCCAGTCAGAACATCGATTCTGTGCAGTGTCAATGTAAATTTCGTATACTTATAAATACGACTCATAAAAATAACTACAAGTGTTATTAGTGATTTAAAAAGAACAATTTTGTAATAATGGTAAACTGGTGATGCCAGCAAAACGTGCGATATTTTAAGCCCGGTGAGACTGATATAGTACGGTGTTTTTGGAGCGTGATTTGGTGTGTACATAGATTTTATTACTTCGATACTTAACGTGCCTGTGACCTAATTCTTGGAAGATGGCAAGACCTTCTCAGTCAAACTGGTAAGAAACCAAACGATTCCTTATATAGTTGTTTATTATATTCGTCCAAAACTACTGTCCGTTTTTTCATTCGTTATCATCTGTGACAACTTGCATGTGTCCCGTTCCACCAATGACCTTGATGCAAAGGGCCTCATGTCAATGCTTATATTTAACTATCAGTCATACATGCAGCATAAAATAATATTATGACTGACAGTTAAATTGTAAGCAACAATACGAGCCCCTGTGCGAAGGTCTTGATTATTATATTCCCATGTCACAAACAGTTCACATTGATGTCATAAGAGTGGGTTAACGAAAAAGTGGATTCTCTCTCTCTCTCTCTCTCTCTCTCTCTCTCTCTTCCATTTCCCTTTCAGCTTCATAGTTGAGAGAGAAGCACAGCAAATGAACTTTATAGTATCAAAAGAATATTGTGCTTTTTGTTGTTTTGGTTTTTTTATTCCAAAAAAGAACCAAAAAGAAAAAGAAACTTAAAAATGTCAGATAGGCAAGGAAAGGAAAATGGAATACCTCTGTGTCAGTACCTGATACCCTCGAAAAGTAAATAGTTGGTTCCTTTCAAGCTAGTACAGTTCTTACTCTTGATGATGCAATATATGTCCTAACAGAAGATAAGGTTCTGTACATGACAGACTCGTTGATAAACAAACTTTTATATCCCTTTCCTTACATGAATAAAGAAATTGCACCGCTTGTTAAATCCACGGGAAAGACACATTTGTAGTCGTCATTCTTTTCTTTTGCTTGATTCGACATTGTAAATACAGGAAGCAGACAACACAGTATTTTCCTTCTATGTGTGTACATGTGTAGTCCTGCAAATACTACTTCGCTGAAAATAGACTTATCCAGGAACCAGAAATGACTGAAAAGCATGGTGTTCTTTTAAACTGAAACCTTCATTTGAAGTGAAACATGCAGATGATAACTGTGTTAGGGCTGCTTCCCCCCCCCCCCCGGCATAATCAGGTTTGAAATTATAAATCAATAAATGAACTGATTAAGTTCTGAGCATTTTTTATCTCATTTGTGCTTGTGTTTTTTAAATTGGAATGGGCTGGGTACAAATAAACGGGGAGGTATATTCAGACTATAGTTTAAGCTCGATTTAGTGGACTTAATGTTGTTACTGAATGAGATGGAACGGTATGGCCATGTCAACACGCGATATGTCAGAGCACTTTCACATCAACACATATATTCCAGCTGAAAATTAATTCTTAAGTTTGGAAAGCTCTGCATTTTGCTATTTATACCTCTACACTTCACACAAAACCCTAACGAACTTTATTCTATTAGGACTATTCCATACATATATACGAATGTCAGCAGCAACTGGCTATGAGACAGCTGCGAGACTTCAACTATAATTAACAGCCACCATATTGCTTACATCAACATACAGCGTTGACAACAGCTTTCATGGGCAAATAAGTCTGTTGTAATATTTGTTTCACTGATGTTTTGTTACAATGATACAGAGCTATGGACTTATACGAGTGCTATTTCCCTGCTAATTATTAGCACACGGTTAATAGCTGGCCTAGACTGGACATCAGAAGATGAAACTGTAATGTGCCATAAATATATGATTCCCACATTCAAATCTTGGTGACGTCATCCAATAATATATGGTTTCCAAACTACCTGAGTTAAGATTTGTTGCACCTCGCACCTTCACAAAATTCTACTACTCCCCCTGCCACTGTTGTAATATATGCTCTAGTATAAAACAGTGTTTTAGAGTAACAACAGTAGTACATAGAAAACTCAGATTTACAGGGAAAATGCAACAAAAAACTCACTTTAGCATTCCTAGAGGTTTTCTTATATTTATCATGATTTTGATTGGGGGAGAGATTTTGTCTCGAAAGCAAAATTAATAAAATTTGGGGAAAATTATGGTATTATAATAAAATCGCTTACTTCTTAGTAAAAAATATAGCTTATTAGATTTAGCTGATGACCCGTTTTTAAAAAAATAATGACCAATGTGCATATGCATCCATTATAACTCATTTCTCAAAAAGTGCAGACAATTGTAGGCTAAGACAAAGGAGAAGATTTAAATTTCAATTTATTATCATTCTTACCTTTATCTTCAAAAGAGCTAAATTATATAGGTCAGATTAAGTTAAATATCAAGATTCTATTAAAGAAATTATTGAAAATTTGTTTTTAAAGTAAAATTGCTTTTATCATCATCCAAGATCATAGTACTTTGATATATAACAAATTTTGTTGTTGTTGTTGTATGGTTTAACGCCATTTTTCAGCACAAGATAGGCTATACATGGTGGCCAGTATAACTGGTGGAGGAAGAACCTTGGAAAACTCCGGGAAGAACCACCGACCCAAGAGATGATACTGGCAAGCTTTCTCACGTATCCACATTAGCTGAGCCTGAGACTCGAACCCATGCGGACGGAGGTGAGACGGCAGTGATCCGGAATGGTGAGCACTTTAGACCACTCAGCCATCCCGGGCCCCTGAAACAAATGTAAAGGATGCCGATACAACTATGAAATGTATCATAAAAGTATTTGTTTCTTGCAAATATGTGCATATTACAGTAACAAAGAACCACCTGAAAATAATCGGTTACAACAGTTCCGCATGGAACTTGAGAATTCATTACAATATTCTAAACAGTGTTACTGATGTAGGTGTCCTCTGTCGGTCACATTGCAATCACATGTTTAGTAGCTGATTGTTTTAGGCAGAGGTTGGTTTGCCTCAACGAAGTAGTTACTGAGGACTTTGATGAGAACTTTACTGATTCAAAACAGGATAATTAGTGAAAGGGGTTTTACCGCAAATAATTTTTTGTCATTGACAGATTCATTCTCTTGAGAACTGAGAGTTTATGACGTGGGGTCAAAACGATGCATCATCAAAATGGAGTAGGATGATACTGTTATAGTATCTGATGTTTTTCAGACCATGATTTTTCATGTATAAAGCACATGAACATAGCTGCAATATCGAAACATATACAGCATAGTGTTAGGAATGATTTAAATTACAGCCGTTGCGAAGACACATATTCAAAATGCCCTTGAGAATTTGGAATAAGTTGGATAACTGACAAATGACTCTTTAGATTGGAAATCTATTGAGAACACTGCCTCTGTGTGCAAGGAGGGCATACCTTGTCAAAACAACATGATTGTTTCTGCCTTGAGATTCCTCATACATATTTTCTGTAGAATTAAATGAATAGTGCATAGTTTTTATTACTTATGCAGTATTTAATGTATTATTATGACTAGCTTTATTTGCATCTTAAATGATGTTCATGAATTAAGTTGTCTCATTGAAGGCCCCGTTAAGTGGTCAGTAAAGAATTAAATATCAGAGGCACTGGCTACATTACTGTTTTAGTAATTAGAAATTAATGCTTGAATGATGGACTACTATAGTATTAATGTTGCTAACTGAGCACCATAACACTGGTACCCTAGTACTACTACGTAAGATGTCACCACTGACATGTATAGTGGGATTAGGGGTGGTCATTGTCTTCCTGAACAAATCGTGCCAGTGGCCTAATGGTTAGAGTGTATGCCTTGGATGCGGGAGATCGTGGGTTTGAACCCCGGCCGAGTCATACCAAAGACTTTTACTAGTAGCTGCCTCGCTTAGTACTCAGCAGTAAGAGGTTAGTGCTAGTACTGGTTGACCTGGCGTCAGGATAATGTAATTGCAGGGCCGGCCTTAGGCTGGTTGGAACGATTTTAAGTTCAATATCATATAAAACTTGTTTGAAAGTTTATTTTCAAATGCCTTGTTCACAGGGGCCCGACAAAATGATCCAAATCGGGTCGCACGTTTGCTAAGGCCAGTGCTGTGTGACTGGGTGGGACAAGATGCTACGTGTATGTAGCATGATGCTCCAGTGCTAGACATTGCTATAAACTGTCTCGCTACAGACATCATAGCTATGAGACTGAAACGTTTTTAAAGCTACATTAAAAATTCAAAGCACACACACACACACACACACACACACACACACACACACACACACACACACACACACACACACACACACACACACACATTTCCTAAACAATTTCTGCTCCATACATGTTCCATTGTCTAATTGCTTTGGTCATACTGTAGTTAACATGACGCCTTTTTCCTCGTGGAAGTATATCCAGACAGTTGTTATTGTTGTAGGGTTTAATGCCATTTTTCAGCACAAGATAGGCTATACATGGTGGCCAGTATCGTTGGTGAAGGAAGAACCCGGGAAAACCCCAGAAAGAACCACCGACCCACGAGAAGCTACTGGTAAGCTTTTTCACATACCCACATTGGTCGAACCAGAGACTCAAACCCACTGAGACAGAGAGGAGATGGCAGTGATCCATAACGGTGAGCACTTTAGACCACTCGGGGCCCCATTTTTAGACAGAATCAAGTAGTTTAGTTTGTTTTTGAAGTTTTTGACCACCCAAAGTTCTTTGTCATATTGTTAATAGAAAGTTTACACTTAGTTCAAACATATTGGGCATATCTCTGCTTCCATAACTCATCAATCTGCTGAAATGGTCAACACATTTTGAAAATCAAAACTGCTTGATTTTATCTGTATATACTTCTGTAAGGAGAAAGGCAGCAGAGTAAATTTTGTATGATTGACACAATTAGAATCATATCTGAGCAGTTTTATCAATATGGGCTGTCTGGTATGAGAGATATTCTTGAGAACTTGTCCTTGTTGTTGATTGCCAATAGGTTATGTTATAGATCAGTGATTGCGCAGGCAATGCATGGACCCTCCACCAGTATATATCAGGGGTGATGCCCTACATGGTATCACTGACTGGCACCCTAGCAGCAGCTTCTTATAATGCTTCTAACATCTGTTGCATAGTAAAAACGTGAATGGGTTGTTGATACAACCAAAGACGGATCATCCTGACTCCTTGGAAGATATCAACAGTGTGCTTGATAAATGGTCCTTGAAATAATGAAATGATGTAAGGCACAAAGTTAAGGTATAGAATGTCATTCAGCTTGTTAAAATTCCAGTTAATTTGCTTAAATATGATTACTTTGATTTTGATGACTTCATTTTGCATATTGCTGATTCATTTTTTGTTTCCATTGCAATCCAGTATTTCTCGTTATTATTTTTAAGAAATGGAAGGATGATGTCAGTTTTTTCTGCAATGTTGTTTTGTCTGCTCATATGTCTTTTTGCTGATATTTAACCCAGATATGTATCATAGCTAGACAGTGTCATGTGCAGCGAAACATTTTCTGTCTAATGTGTTTTATATATCTGATATATAGTTTTCTTAGCTTCAACAAATGTGATGATGAAACTATATGCAAATATACATTATGGTTCACCATTTTCACATATCTGATAGGTCAGATCATAGCAAGATATAAGACACATAGCAGGTCTGGTTACCTTGTTATTCATTTGTGATAATGAAAACAATTGGCAGGTATCCAGTACTTATGTTTTATTTAATAGAAAATAAATTTGAAGATTTGTTCTTACAGATGTTATTGAAAAGCATCAGGATGATGGTTCAGAGGACGAAGAAGAAGAAAGAGATGTGTTATAAGTCCAAGCTCTTAAGGTAAG
Source organism: Megalonaias nervosa (assembly GCA_016617855.1). NCBI lineage: Eukaryota > Metazoa > Mollusca > Bivalvia > Unionida > Unionidae > Megalonaias > Megalonaias nervosa. The sequence goes on from JAECUM010005728.1 coordinate 6,900, forward strand.
TAAAGAAAAGAGTGAAAATCAATAAGCTTTGTAATATTCAACAAATAATTTATTTCCCTAGAATACAAAGTGAAAATGTAATTAAAAGGAACTTATGGTAATATGAATTCAGTCCCAATAATCCTAGAATTACAGACACAGGTCCTAATAATTTAAAGCCCTGAATAAATTAAATCCAAAGCATAGGGTGTTGATGTGTCTTTAGTAGCGTGTAGAGTGTTGACGTTCCAAGTCTTTTCTTCAATCATAGTAATATCTTTCGAGGTTTGAATTCACTATAAATTCCAGTGAATGTCTCTATCCAAGAATTTTATCAGAGCACTTTTGTATTTCCAGGTTAAATAATCACTTGAATTCAATAATTTGAAGTAAGAGATTCCAGCCCGAAATAAAATACTGAACACAACTTATAATTCAACTTGAAAGTGCTACATCTTAAAGCATGACTGAAAAATCCTCTCATTTACAAGATTATATATTTCTCTACTTGACCTCATGTCACTTTTAGCATTTTCTAAATAAAGGATGTAATACCTAATGGACAATAACCGTCTGGAATGATCCTGCTATTTACAAAATAAAAATGTTAGTTTTTATTATAAAGCAGAACCTGGACTATGTGAATTACACTAAGGGAATTTAGAAACCTAAACCCAGACCCAAATAAACATATTTACTTCTGTTAATAATGACCCTGATATTAAGCCCATACAAATAGAGAATATGTTAGCTATATATTATTTGTTTACAAAATAAAATTTAAAAAATATCAATTCAGGTCAAGAGGAAGATTAACTCAATTTTGGACAAGGTCAAGTCGAACATACAATGTTACACTACAATAGCATGTAATGAAATACAAAATTTTAAAAAATAACTAACAAACAATGCAAATTAAATTTACATAAGAGCTGAATTCATGTAGGTAATTTATTAAACTTCATGCCCCTGCGGTTTAGCACTTGAAATAAATTAATGTGCAATGCTTTAAAAAAAAAACCAGATGTGATGTCAAAAACCACTAAGGTTGTGAATTCCTTTCTTGATGGTTACCACAAACAACCAATTTCAAGATCCCATGATGATCCGTACTGGAAAACGAGCGCATGTGTTATGGATATCCACTTAGTAATATCTTTAAGTTGAAATTACATGATTATAACATGTTATCTAAATGTATCATACTAGATTGCTTAGTCCTCTTGTTGTATCAAAGTAATTATATTTCAGAGCATTAGAGCACGAGCAGAAATAAAAAAAAAATTTACAAATCACAACTTTCTCACATGAAAATAAAGAAATAACTGTTAATGCTAATGTCTGCGCTTTCAAGATTGTTTTTAAAAATCGATGATAACATTATCCCACTATATTAAACTGAGTTCATTTTATGTCAAATCTAATTGTTCCAGTATATCTAAATCATATTTAGTTAATGGCACATTATTCCTTTTTTGATTTGATGTGTTCCTATAGATGTTAACAATTAAACTTGTTTAACTTCTTTTACTGGCTCCAATTCATGTACTATATGGCTGTAATGCTGAGGTCAAAAATTTTACATAATATTTACTATGCTTGTAGATAATATTCATTGGTAGCTGTTGCTGTTAAAGCAGTTTATTAGCATGTTACAATAATATATTTGTCAGTGTGAACTCATGATCCTAATTTTAATGTTTCCTATTGTCAGTATTGGTTTCTTTACATTGCTTAGGGCTGTTCCATTTAAAAATACATGGTACCCAGGGAAGGCAGTTTTGTAAAACTATATGCCAGAGCACTTTTATTTCACAGAGTTCATATTGAAATGATAAGAAAATTTTAAATTTCATCTTTGGGTGAGTAAGCACTTTAAAAGTGCCTTCCCTGGGTCCAATGTATGTTTTAATGGAACAAGCCTTACATGGTGAACAGTTGAACAATTCCTCTTTAAAATAGTATTAATGTTTGGGGAATGTAAGATCTGAAAGTAAAAGGGATAAATTTGTTTAGGTAAAAACTGCAAGTCATGTGTGAAAGCAAACACGAAGAAAATGACTAGAGTACCATGGTCTGAGGAGAAGAAGGCAGCTGTAGAAAGATAACTGGGATAGTTTATAAGATCTGCTTCACTACCAGGAAAAGCAGCATGTGAAAAGGCAAAGAGGAAGGAACCTATTATGGCAAGAATGTCCATGGAGCCAGATTAAAGTCTATTACAAATTCAAAATCTAAAGCTATGTTAAAGCTAAAAAACTAGAACCTTTACCTGCAAAATTCAAACAGATGATAAATATTTGTTGTCCTTTAAGATGATACTTTTGGATTAGCAAGCCTAGGCTTCATCGTATGTTCCAAATCAACATGTATATGGATTATGTCATTCAAATTGTGCTATCGTTCATCGTGTAATTTTTTGTTATGTAAAAAAAAAATACTTCTCTCCATAAGTATGGAAAATAATGTGTAAAATAATTATCGTTTTGGAAAGCGATTGCGTACTAAATAAATTAGCACCCGATAATGAGAAGGATCTTAAATTGTATACATGATTTTTTATATTAAATTCATGTGCATCAGATGTAACTGCGATATGACAGTATGTACTAGTACTATATGTTGTTTTACTTTGAGTACATATATGTGCTTTAGAAAATGAATAACAATGACAAAGACAGCTATTTCATCGCATTTTTCTTCTTGCACCTCGTGATCAAATAAACTATGCCCTGATATGAGAGAGAGGTTTCGGGACAACTATAATCTGTACTGTTAAATTAGTTGACAATCGTGATCATATTCCTGTACAAAGGCAATGCTACATTCCATTATCGATTGATACCACTGTGCCAACAATTCCTTCTAGTTTTAATTATGATATTCATTGTCTCAAGAACAAAACAGCTTTGCAGTGTTATTTACATGTTAATTAAATACACTAATGCTTGAGTCAAGTCATTCCAGTTAAAACCTGTTTGAGTTCAATGTTCGGCAGACCAGATCAAATCGGGACACGAGACCACCCACAGGGTATTATGAATACAGTACCACGTAATGTCAGGTGCTTACTCGTGCAAGTTTCTCAACCAATGACACATTTTGTACTCAACGACAGAAATGTCATTCAGACTAACAACTAGCATGAGCAAAGACGAAAACAATATGCCATATGACTATGGGAAGTGTACATGAACTTACTATTATTTGTTGAGAAAGGAGATGTCATTGTGCATACAAAGAAAATTATACAATATGATTCAGTGGTCATTTTTGGGATTTGACCTAAATGGAGCCTATATGGATATAAATATTGTGAATATTTAAATTTGAAACTGACGGATCATGGCATGTATTTTATTAGTTTACATTTACTGATTACTTTATTACTGTTTTCTCGTTCATAAAAGCTGCAGATAAACAGGGCAGTAATGTACTAAATGGCGTGAAATGCGATGGAATGCACATGCCTCTCTCATCAAAACAGAACTCTGGAAAAGACATTTTAGCATCAGTGATGCAATTTCCCTAGTTGTGTTATTTGTACATTTTCATATTTTTGTTAAGCAAATATATTTCCTGTCAGTGAAGTAGTTCTTATATACTTGTCATTCAATAAACAAACATTGAAAGTATTACCATGTTTCAAAAATGTAAATTTGAATATTTCCATCAGAAAATAGAGTGTTGTCTCTGAAGTCAATAGTACTTCAGTATAATTATGCAGTACGGTTTTTTAACATGCTGTTTAAATTTTGCTTCTTTTTACAAATATGCTCTTTCTGTACAAGATAAGTTTTAAAGAAGTTTGCATTTTAATTTCTTTACCCATAGTAGATTGAGACATGTATACTTTGGCAAGATATATATAGCAGTTATGAAATGGTACATTCCATACTTTAAATGCAAGTCTAGTACAATTTTATTGCTCCAACTTAAGTTTGTATGAATATTCTGAAGGCAAAACTTATTAAACATCTTTCAGATGAATCTGTTTATGCAGCTGTTCTGTTTGTCAGACGTTTAAAATGTCAATCAACTAGATTATGCCGCATCTATATTCTTGACTTTTATTTTAGCATGTGTTTTAGTGTGCTCAAAGGTCCGCTGCCCACTTCTCATTTTTATGGGGTTTTTTTTTTTTTGGACATCAGGGGAAAAATTCTAAATGGATTTATAGCACAGATAACTTAAATTGTGTTTTCTTCTTTCTCTGAATAAGTAAAGATGAAATTATTTGAATTACTCTCAATACATTTACAAAGGAAATTGTCTTGCTTAATGTTCCTTCCAAAACCAAATTGACAGTTTGACGTTTCATCAGGTTTGAAAGGAACTACCTTGTCTGATTATATATAGAATTTGTTCATGCAGACAGTAAAGATAACCAAGATGATGTTTTCATGTAACAATGCAGTAGTATTGCATGTCTTCCTGTGATGCCATATTTTGTCAAGACTCCTCCACCTAAGATGGTAGTTGATGTAACTTCGTTCATCTGTCAACCCCCTAGATTACCCTCAATGTTGCAGTTTTTTTACTTTCTTTTACTTTAATACCATTGTAACCAACATTGTGAATATTCTTCATGAGTGGACTCAACATGCAGGATGTAGCCAGCTTCTTGTATTTATTCAATAATGATATACATATTGACTGAAATTAATTTCTTTTAGTTGCATCTTTTACATTAAACATTTTTGTGGAGATGACGATTATAGTCATTTACTGAATGCAGTAAAATATGTGTCATATTCATACCTGCTTATCTGGATGGCTTAACTAAATTATAATGCAATTTAATCATTTAATCTTTTTCTTTCTCTTCTCAGCTTCCTACTGTTATTTATTTTTAATACTTTGGTTTCAGACATTGTTAGGTAGGTGGCCATAGCAGCTCAATAGGTGGATCATTGGTCATGAGTTCGCTACGCTGGAAAGGAAAAATAAAGCCAGACTTTACATCCTGAATAAGAACACTCTGATTAGATTTTTTCTCAGATACAGGCAAAGTACCTGATTATAAAAGACTCGGAGAAGCTCCTGTGTAACTTAATATTTTAAAGGGGTTGGGCTTGGCAGAATTGCCTACAGGTCATATAGAACCTTTCAACATGAATGGCGTATAATTCTCAATAATAAAATCAGACTGATTTGTTTGATCCAACAAATTAATTACTTTCAATACATGACTGTGACCTTGACCTCTTAAAATAAGAGCATTTGGAAAGTCTGTCTTTATTATATTGCTTATTTTTCAATCTGTGGCAATCAGAAATAACATGCACTTTCTTGTTGCAATAAGTGCACATAGGTCGAGATAAAGCTTCCTTATCAGGCTTGTCATAATTATGATATCTAACAAGCGCCAGACTCAGACTTGCGAATACTCATACGAGAATGAGATGATTTTTGCCAGAAAAACTGCTGAGAGGAAAACGTAAAGACAAACGAAACTTTTGAGTCAAGGAATATCCATCAACTCTATAAGCAGCATTTTCTGGCGTTTCAAAATTTTACTCGCCACTCTAGGTCTTGTCGTCACTATGGACACAATATTTGAACCTTTCAACTGATATAAACTGTCTGAGATTATGTTAATCTTGATCAACCTTTTTTGACCAAGCACCACTGATCCAGTATTTGTTCTTTTTCTCTTGCAAATTCGACATGAGCCTGTCGAGTTTCCGTTTTGAAATTCCTAACTTGTGTTGATATACGTCAGGTACCAACTCATAATCCCTCAAGATACATTCTTTAACCAGGTCATAATTAACACTTTGTTGTAATGACAGCGAAGTGTAGCTTTTGTTAGCTTTGCCCGTAATTACACTTTGTAAAAATATATCCCAATGCTCTCTTGGCCATATTGATCTACTTCCTCTTCTCTAAAAATTGGTACTAACCTATTATTTATGATAGAATCAAAACATGAGTTTGCATGTAAATGGAGGGGTCGCTTTTCACTTTTCAGTTCTAATTTGTAATGTAAATTGCATTTCCCCTTTTCCTCTCTGTATTTCCATCTCTTCTTTTTTATTTTCATTTGCCTTTCGACCACTCCAGTGGCCTTCTGGCTAAAGCATCCATCCGGGCCAAGTCATACCAAAGACATAAAAATGGTACTAACAGCTGCCTCGTTAGGTGCTCGGCATTAAGAGGTTAGAGTTGTGACTGGTTGACCTGATGTTAGGATAATGTGACTGGGTGGGACAGCGGTATGATGTCCCAGTGCTAGACATCTCTATATACTGCCATGCTGCAGACATCGTAGCGATATGTTAAAACTAGAATAAATATCCAAATCACACACACACACACACACCATTTGCACATCTCTCTCTCTCTCTCTCTCTCTCTCTCTCTCTCTCTCTCTCTCTCTCTCTCTCTCTCTCTCTCTCTCTCTCTCTTAAATCTTTCAGCATCATATGCAATAAAGAAATTCTGTTTACTATTTCCACTGTTAAAAAAACTCCCAAAAATTAATCACAGAACTAAGTTGAAGGTTATTTTGAGAATATTTAAGTGTTAAACAAGGTGAGGTCTCTTAATAAAACTTCAGTTAAGAAAATGTAATGCAGCAGGTACACTTGGAATTCCCATTAGGAACACCAGTGTCCTAAATTCAAACTCAAGTAAACATATTTACCTCCAGTAATAATGATCTTAATATATAATCTAAAATCATAGAGAAATATTAGCTATGCATTATTGTGGGGATTAGTTATGGTGGAGTGGGGTGCTCCCGATACTTCATTTAAACTATTGTAGAAGTCCCGCCCAGGCTCGATTTTGTTGGAAGTTAAATTTAGTGTAAGATAGATGTAAAGCTCCGAGCCCCCAGTCAGCAATGCCGACAGTTAGATGGTTAAATATACAAAAAGGGTGAAATTCAATGAATAACAATTTAACAACAGTTCAGTAGCCAAATGATTCAAAATTCCAATTACACCCCTTCCCCTCGACCCTTTAATAGCCCATTTCATCACTTGATTAGCAGTGTGAGATTGATTTCCACCCGTCCTTGTATTCTACTGTGGTATTCTTCGCTCTCCTATTTCTCCCAATTTCTTCTCCTCTTCCTCCCCGACTTTCTCCTAATTCCTTTTCCTCCTCCTCGACTGCTCTAAACTCCTCCTCCTCCTCCACTCTCTCATCCAGACTCCTTTACCTCCTCCTCCTCCACACTCTCTTCACCTTCCCTCCACCGACTAGTCCCCTGTCGACCTCGACTGTTCGGCTAGTCTCGATTCCGTCTCCAGCTCTTGGAGGCTCGGGACTCAACGGAACCGAGAGTTCTGTTCCCTAAAAAGCTTCCTTTTCGAAGCTTCGTCTTTCCTTAAAATCTACCTGTAAGTTTTACCGCCAAATAACGAGTGGCTTCTCTCGGAGTAAACCTATTGCTCAAAAATCTGCCTAGGCGAAACTAAACTTTTTCTTAGAGCTTTGAAAGTTATAATTCGGCCTGCATTGTAATCACACACTCTATCTCAATTCCGATTGGATATCGCTATGAACCGATCCAATCAAACTTAGCAGACAACGTCCCTCTCGCTGTCTGTCAACGTGGGGACGGATGAGAACACGCCCAGCTCACCTCGCTGGCTTCCCTCTGATCTTAGGACTAAGCTATAACACATAGGTGTGAAGTGGTGCGATCTATCGCCTATGCCGATTCAAGATTCCGGTCTCCGGCCGGTCAGGTATCCTAGCGTAAGAGTTTAACACTCGCCCCGCGGCAATGTTTGAAGATCAAACACAAAGCCGCGGTACTATTCAAGACATGAAGATTATAGCTTGCTTATACATGACTTTATAGCAGGAGCATAGCAAACGTGACAATTATATTGTTTACACAACAATAAGAGTTTTGTCAGGTAGGCATTAAACTCAATTACTGACCAAGGTCAATCTTACAATTTAGATATACGTGACAAATAATCATGGATAAGAGTGAACAAAATATAAATTAAATATACATCACAAGCGTTGTTACATGTTTTTTAAAGTTGCGCTTTTATATGTCAGCGGTATCTAGAGTCTCGGCTACTTCCGACATTTATATTAAGAGAATAAATCCTTGCATTGTACCACCTGTATAATATGTACAAGGGCAAACCACCACCACTTTTGCTTTTATTGCAAAATACCACTGTAACAATGCATCACTCTAAACAAATATGGTGCTGATCTGATGTCTAATATGAACACAACAGTGTTGCTTTGGTCCTATTAGTTTGATCTTCTTGGAGGAGGGATCATGAACGTGTTACGATATGTGATCTGAAACCGTTTCAATGCAATATATTACATGTTAAAAATTGAATACTGATGATGTCAGATGTTCAAAGAGTAGGAATAAAAAATAACTGAATCTGATTTTATGCTCTCCCCCTCGCCCATTTAGTACAATGGTTATAGTTGTAAATCTCGTCATCAGTTACCAGTACAAGTCCTCAGTTTGATGCAGAATAATAGACCCTCGTATTATTATTATTATTATTATTATTATTATTATTATTATTATTATTATTATTATTATTAGGGTTTTCTACTTGCCTGATGCCAGAAGAAGTTCATATTAGTCCCGGGTATTATCCCGCGAGCAAGGCAAAAAATTAAGAGAAGTCGAGTACAGTTCATCAATTTTTATGTTCTGCAATTTTCATACTTTGCGATCTCCCCAAAGTACACATATCATCACCTTTATGTATGATTACATATATCGCAATCTTCTTTTACGTAATGGTCCACAGTTTCCGTAATCAGTCTATCCCTGTTAGAGTGCATAATTTCCATTTTGTAATCCGTGATATAACATGAATATTTGAATCAAATTTTGACAGCAGGAACTATATATTTATATTTTAACTTGTCAGTTCCATTTCAATATATAAAAATAACGTCACTTATAGAGTGTTGGTATAAAGCAATTTGATATACCAATACTGTTGGTATATCGAATTGTGATCCGCCCATGACGCAATAATTCGCATATATAAACATTATTGCAACTGCACCCTTGCAACTGTGTGCTGTCCGCTCATTAATCACTAGTGACGTATGAAAATAACGATAAAAATATTAATAATCCCCGTTTTCTAAATGTATTTTAATATGGTACACAATTTCATCGCAATCCCCTCTGCTTTCCGTTCTCCCTCCCCTCTCATGCATCAGGGTCAAAATACTCAGAAACCTGGGGTGAGAGAGAAAAAGAATTTGGGCTGGATGAAAACCTTGAAATTGAACTTAGACAAAGTAACCTACAAGAATGTGGTTCGTTGTAACGGTATGTGTGCAGTTGCATTATGATTTTTATAATCAAAGACAGAAAGCTGCATACCCTTTCGACATTATACGACATGTGCTGTGATGTGTGTGTGTGTGTGTGTGTGTGATCTGGATAATTCGGCAAGCCTCTTTCTCTTTAATGAAAAAGTTATATCTCTCATGGTATATCATTGATACAGCGTACATACTATATATATATATATATATATATATATATATATATATATATACACACACACATATGGGATTCGCGGACTTCAAGCCCTAACGGAGCCATGGAATGTTGTTTGGGCTGCATTATATGCCGAGGTTCCAGACTCTAAACAATCGGCTTTTCAAAGATTATTCTGATGCATGTCGCCGATTTGAAGGTAATTAGAAAATACATGTATATCTTAATACTGTAACTCGTGTGAGATTTATTTTACAGGTTTGCTTAATAAAGCACTTATCCATAATGATTATAGCCATTTCTATTTCTTTAAATGCCTAATGAATCAACCTAAATACTAGCAACCCAATCGGTATTTATCATCTATTGTCTGATTGTTTACTTGAAAATTACAGAAGGCTGATAACTATTTATTGTTTGGAAAAGAAGTAAACAAATAAAAATAAGTATTCTAAAAACTTCTTTTCAAAAGTCAGCTAGTCAGAGATAGTTTAAATGCATGTCCCCGACTTCAAGGTGACTAGATGATTATTGTTAAGCAAGCTGATAAGTCAGCATTCTCAAATCATTTAGTTTAAGAAAAAAATATATTATTCCATAAAGTCTAGCTTTCATTACTGTACATATTGATCTGATAGCATATCCAGGAGTAGAAAAGTGAACTTAACAATGTTTCCAAAAGCAAATCAAATGAACCATATCGAAGAAAAATATTTAGTGTTTCAGTTCAACGTATTTTACCTACCCCTACCCCTTCTTTCTAAACTCTCTTAATTCTAGCTATTTCAAAGCCATAATGTATTTATCTATGTATATACACATGCACATCTCTGCATTTTAACCCTTCCTTTTCTCACGTACATATTTATCTTCATTTACTATTTACACACGTTTTTGATAACTTTAATTATGGGCATATGGTTTTAAGGCATAAACAAAGAAAAAAGGGGAACAAAGATTAACTATAAAACGAATGTAACGCAATTTACTTAACTTCCCGTTTTATTCTGCCTAATATTTAAACTTTAGTTGTGATATATTGTCATATAATGGGTCAAGTTCAGATTTCCCAAAGGCAACTTTAGTTTCAGTGAATTTGCCAGGGGCAAAAATTTGTGTTGCTTTGGTGTCAACCTAAATTTTTTAAAATATTATTTTTTATTTTAATAGACGGATTGACAATTTAGATATGTTTGATATTCTTAAGTTTTAATTGTGCTCTGTCTAGACTTGATGCATATTTTTGTTGTAATGATATTTCTCATCTGACAACTTGATGGCAATAAAAGAGGTCACGAAGTTGCAAAACAGTGCCTGCGGCGTTGTTTTCTTCAAAATAACTTAAACTTATATTTTTAAGAGATTTGAACATTTTAGCGCATGAATATGTCTGTCTATAGTTTTAATTGCAGAGAAATTAGTTCTTGAGCTTTTAAATAGATATCTTCTTATGTTTTTGCAGGACAGGCGCAATAAGAGAAAAAACTATTCAGGTTCTCAGGTTGGTGGTAGTATTTGATTGTGTGTAATTAGTCTTCACAATGCCGTCCTCACAAAGATAGTAAAGTAAGAGTAGTCCTCATAATGTTTAAAGAACTATACGGCAAAAAGGAAGTGATACAGATGTGGCCTGGGTTGCAGTAAAGCTTACTTTCAAATTTCTAACCTATACTTTCATTCCTTTTTATGGTCTTCTAACCTATACTTTCATTCCTTTTTATGGTCCTCGAAATGTAGTCATATGTCAAGGTCCTCACAAGTATATGAATACAAGTGTGTGTGTGTGTGTGTGTGTGTGTGTGTGTGTGTGTGTGTTTACTGAATGCACCAAGTTTGTCCCGAATCTTTGGTCTATAATCAACTATATTGTCCATGTACGAAACCTGCAGTAGTATTTACTGCTTGGAATGCATATGTTGCAAGTTCATCGGGTGCTTGATTTTCGCCAGCTTGGCTGGATTGTGCCGTAAATACAAAAGAATACGAATCTGTGCACAAAGTCCATTAACGAGTTTGAAAAAGACTTCTTCAAACTGATTAATAATGCCATGTTCGGAAACAGATTCTAAAACCACTCCGTGATGATCTTGTTCGGGACAGCGAGCGAGACAAATTCAAGAGATTAATTGCGCAACGGGCATTTCAGTCAGGCAAAATATTTGACAGCGAACTCTTAACCGTCCATATCAAGAACGCCAAGCTGAAGTTGTCAAAACCAATCTAAGTTGGTGCGTTGGTACTTGACTTGTCAAAGCTGCTAATGTATGAGATCTACTGTTGCAAGATTGCCCTGCGTTATGACGAAATATAAAAATATTATATATGGATACCGACTCACTGCTAATGCACATAACAACTGATGATGTGTATGCGGAAATGGCTGAACCAAAGCTAAAAATGAATCTGACGCCAACAAGTATCCGAGAGATCATACACTGTTTAGTAACACCCACAAGTAAGTCGTAGGAAAGATCGAGGATGAGTGCGCTTTAAAGTTAACTGAAGAATACGCGGGACAACGACCCAAAATTTACTGAATTGCTGTTAGTTCAAAAGATCTCAAACACGACATTTATGTGGAATGTCCATGGCAACGACATTAATTCGCACACGCATCAAATCTGGTCCGGTTAAAGAAATATCGCACGGGTGTGTATGGTTGCACCAAGGTGAGTTTTTCACCAAGCGATGGATATTTCTTGACAGAATCACCACCTCTGCGTTTCGACACCACGCGATTGTGAAGTGCATTAAGATAGACTTTAATGGTAGCTCTTTATACGCGATAATGACCCCCAACTCTTCTTGCACAAATGCTCTGCAAGGAGACTTTTGCCTCCCGTGGACGAGGTCCAATTGGTTTTGCTGCTGGTTCGACAGCGAGCGCCAGATGGTAACGTGTTTGCTGTCCCAGGGTCAGAAGCACAATGTTGCTCGCCTTCTAACTCCTCTCTTCTAACAGCATACAGATAACAATAGAAATTGTTTCTGAGTGAGTCTAGATGGTTGTGCAACTGATTTATGTATAATGGCGACAGTGTTCACAGGTTTTAACCCAATCTCGCGTGTGATTTCATTAATTAGCGCTGTCGTGACTAATCGAAGCCGTGTTACCCATTCGCGAGATCGCTATAGACAGATAACACTCCGAATATGCTAATACAATAATACTACAGAATAATTGTACTTGGTTTTATCGGATTATTACATTGCAAATACCTTTGACCATTGTCTTTGCAAATGGCATCCTGTGACTGATCGAGAAAAGGAGTCAGCAAATGACCAAAATCATGAGATGACCAAAATCACGTTCTACTGGGGCTGCTCCAGTTGCCACACAGAACCAATTACTAAATGATTTTTCAGTAGCGTTGCTACACTGTGCTGCAAGTTCATCTTGTGTCTTAAAAGAACAAGAACTGCGGAATGTAGTTTTGGACGAGTATAAATTGAGCGGTTAACTGGTTTCGTGCGGCAACTGGTGCCGAATCTTGACTATATTAATTGCCACCTAGAGAAATACCATTTCCTGAATGTATAGAAATATTGTTAATATTCTGGTGGAAATCTAGGAATCTACGTACAGTATATGGATACAACAATTCACAGAACTCAAACTGCCTTAAAAATGTCTCAGACTTTGCAGTAGGCTTTGTCTGGGCACTTATATTCACTGACCTATTGAAAATTGCAGTTAACCTAGTATATCATACGTCCACCCATCCGTCTGCGCATTTTTGTAAAACCTCAAGAGACTTCATTTCAGGCCAGATTTAGATCAGACGTAGTTTGTGTCTGTATATCATCAAATCTCATACTAGTTCGATTCTGATTGACATCCATGCATATCTGTTTTAACGAGACCTTTTTAATTTTGTTCGCGTTGTAAGTGAAGTACAATAATCTGATTTATATTCACAAATACATACGGGTCCGCTTGCATTTATGCACCACACGCACACACAAAACGGGGAAGGAAGCTGATTTTAAAGCGTCCCTGGAGGCTGTTCAAGGAGAAATGGAGGAGATGAGGGTACGGGCTGAGAAGCAACCAAATTGAGTAAGAAGTTAAGAATACCAAAAATGCTGTTTGGGAGATATTGTTTAGCACCCAAGTCCTTTATATTTAGAGATCGAAAATCACACTTTTTTCTGGAAGACCTGCTAAAGATACAGACCCTACAGTTAAGGAATGGATTGAAGACATGCAACAGAATCTGAGTAAAACAGATAGCAATACGGCTCAGATAGAATGCATCTATGACCATTTACTGGGATAAAACTTATACGACTTCAGGATCCGATCTTAGAGTGAGAGAAATACTCCTGACAAGACATTCCGAATTTTATATGACACATTTAGGGATGTAAATACAGTAGCACAGTTATAACAGTCGTTTTATCAACGAGACCAGACATCCTGCGAATCCCTGCAGATATAATCTATTGTTCTGATAAAATTGGCTGACAGGATGATGGAGAATTACATAATAGATACTTAATGCTCACAAAAAGATATTTTGATGGCGTGGCGTGAAGAATTTTCAACTTCTAAAGAATATGGCGATATACTTAGGAATGCAAGTTTAGCTTTCCAATTTCAGGGAGGTTGTGCTACGATGGACTGAAAATGAAAAGTTTAGAAATGAATCTCGTTATTCACTGCAATAAATTTCAGCCGTCAATGAATCAGTTGTTGGCAACGAATCTGCCACTACCTATCAAGAGCATATTATCCAAATGTTTAAAAAGTCAGCAAACACTATCGCTTAGGTAACAATAACAACTCGATATATTTTAAGTGAGGACTTTAAGAAAACCTCGGTGAGCAGTCGACGGGAACAAGGACAGAAAATAAACGTTTTGACTTGTTTTGGCTGCGACGGAAACGGTCACAAGATTAAGGATTGTCCTTCCAAACATAATAAACCTTCATCGATAAGGAACGTTAAAGACAAAAATTCCCAAAACCTACTTCAGCGACACAGGAACCCAGGATTCAGCAAGGAAGTCCTGCTGTGTCAAGTCAAGCACCAGGATGAACATATGAAGACTCATCCTATCAGCGCCATAAAATTTTAGAAAAGCCGTAGGAAAATGTCAGGAGCTAGAAATCCTGGTAGAAGGCCACTTCTATTATGTGTTTGCTAGACATTGGATCTAAAGACTCGAAAGTGACGGAGAGTTTCTTCAGAAATATTTTAAGAAAGAAGCCTGCATTGATAGATGTAACAAAGCGGGGGAAGCAAACAACTTGAAAATTCCATTTATAGAATATATCGAAGTGAAGATACAAGTCTTTGGCCAAACACTTCCACGGGTCGGAATGCTTGTTATGTGAGACCTTATCAACCCAGTTGAAATGAACAATAAATAGTGCCAGGAATAATGGGTAGCAATTTGTTTTACTTGATGATAGAGAACTTTGACTTTTTGCAATAATTGATTTTAAACATCACGAAGAGCAACGGGGAGACTCAGTTGTTGTCTCTATATGTAATATATGTTTCTGCAGATGCAGATAATAGTGTTAGTTTCATGAAAGTCGCTGAAGAAAATTCGTCTATTAAGGTGGTAATGATTACTACCAAGCATGGTGAACGGAATCGACCATATTGTGTTGCTACTCAAGCTAATCAAACCAGAATGAACTTCTTCCCAGAAATATCCAGGCTGAAGTTGATGGGAACGTTTTCATTAGAGTTATTAATCTGGGTCAAGAAGATTTATGATTTCAGCTTAAATGATGTCTTGGAACATGCTACGTGGTTGAAATTGTTCACGATACTCCGTCTGGTACGACATTCGATGTGACAGTAGAACAATCTGAAATATCTGAGAATTGAAAAGTTACAAGTAGATGTGAATGTACGTGAACCTACTGTCAGCATTGAAAATTTGCCTTGCGAGTTTGACCTAGGGAATTATATTTTTTCCCCAGAACAGGAAATGGCTTTGGTTAAACTCTTCCTTCCTATAAAGATTACTTTGCCAGGAAGATGATGATTTGGGATATACTGAAGTGATCAAGCATAGGATACACACGGTTGATAACAATCCTGTCAAATTAACTCATTGTCGGGTGCCACCCCTTCAGATCGATGAGGTGATGCAGCATATCAACAAATTATTAAGACAGAATTTCATTAGGAAGAGTACAAGTCCTTATGTCGCTCCACTTGTTCTGGTACCGAAAAAAGATGGCAGTCGCCGACTCTGTGTGGACTATTGACAGTTAACAACAAAACCTTTAAGAATGCACACTCCATACCTCGCGTGGGTTAATCCTTGGAAGCTCTACATGGATCCAAATATTTTAGCTCCATTGACGTAGCTCGAAGGTGTTATCAAGTAGCAATAGATGAGAGAGACGGTCACAAAACGGTGTTTAGAGTCGGAACAGGTAGACACTACGAATACGTACGCGTTCCTGAAATTAATGCAAGACAGTTTAGGTGATGCTAATTTTGATCTTCTTTCATCTATTTCGTTGACATTTTGGTATATTATGCACCCACGGAAGAACACATCTTGAAGCTGCAATACGTGTTTAGTCGTCTTCAAGAGTTTGGTTAAAAACTCCAACCAAACAAGTGTACTTCTTCAAGACAGAAGTTGCATTTCTAAGACGTGTGGTGTCTACAGATATCATAGCCACAGACCCAGACAAATCGAAGCAGTCAAAACTTGGGAACGGCCACAAACGGAAAAGTTTCTTGGATTTGTTTGTTACTACAGGAGATATGTCAACGGATTCGCCCAGATTGTATCCCGTTTTGGTTGCGAAGCAGAAGAAGAAAAGAAGTCGTAGCGTTATTTGGAAGGAAAAAAACATTTTCACTTGAACAGAAGTGGACTCCTTAGTGCCAAAGTACTTTTGAAAAATAAATAAGAGTGTTTGATTAGTGCATCAATACTAGGATATCCTGACTTCACAACACCGTTTATTCTGGAGACGGATGCAAGTTTTGAAGGCATTGGAGCAGTTCCGTCGCAAAGTCCGCCAAATGGTCGAGTGGTGCAGCCATGGCACTTAGACCGACGGAAAAGGACATGGAAAATTACAGTTCTATGAAATTTTAGTTTCTATCATTATAGTGGGTAGTCACCGAAAAGTTGCACGATTTATATATCCTTGGAAGACAATTTACAGGCTATACTGACAACAATCACCTGTATTACTTGAAGACATCCAAGCCGGTAGCTATGCGATGGGTTTCACAACTGGCACAATTTCGTATCAAATACAGAAGCGGACATTTAAACAAAAATGCAGATGCATTAAGCCGACGGATAAGGTCAACTCCAGATGAAAAGGACCTCCTCATTCATGATTTTGTAAATTCAAGGTCTCACAACGTTTTGAAAGGAAGTAGAAATAAAAATAGAAATAGAAGTTGGCATACAAGCAATACTTCAAGGAACTGTCACATTAACCTTTCCTGAGTATACCGGAACTGAATTGTTAGCGAAACACCTAGAAGAACCAACTCTGTCTCGAGTCTGGAAATGGTGTAATCGCGATCACAAGCTTACTAGATGGATACAGAAGGAATCCAAGCCAGTGAGAAAAAGTATCCGTAAATGGCACGATCACGGTTTGGGTGAGAAGAGTGTGTACCTTGCTGATGAAAGATCCGGAATTAGGGAATATATTGTGTTTCTTACACCAGATTCTGTGAAACTACTAATACTAGAATCCATGCATAATCTGTATGACCATCAAAGAAAAGAGAGAACTTTGGCCTTGACCAGGAAGAGATATTATTAACCTGGTATAGAGCAAAATGTTAAGAAGTGAACAAGACAGTGTGAAAGATGCATGTTAGCGAAAATACCTAACCCGTCCATACGACCTTCCATTAGCAATCTGCTTGCTAATAATCCCCTAGAAATAGTTGCAATGGACTTTCAATCTCCTAGACAAGGCTTTAGATGGAAGAGAGAATGTTTTGATTTTCACAGAAGTATTCACCAAATATACTCTTGTAGTGCCAACTAGAGATCAGAAAGCATAGACTTTTGCAAAAGAACTGGTCAAGGAATGGTTTCAGAAATATGGAATTCCTAATCGTTTGCATAGTGACCAGTGACAAAATTTGAACGTGATACTGTACAAGAACTTTGTCGGCTTTATGTAATTAAAAGTCGAGAGCAACCAGTTATCGTCCAATTGGAAATGAGCGATGCGAACCTTTCAAACGAACACTTCATATTTTAAAAACTCTGCCATGGTTTGAATACTTCCTTGAGTTGATATACTTGTACAACTTCATACCTCATTCGTCTACAGGATTGTCACCGTATTTTCTCATATTTGGAAGGGAGCCACGTCTAACTCTTGACCATTTGCTGGGGAAATTGGAAGAAACCCGAAACGCTTCAGACTAATGGATTACTGAACATCAACGGCGTCTCGCTATCTCAACCAAGCTTGCAAGCTACACAATGGTAAAGAAAGCCCAGAATCGGAGGGAATTACAAAAGAGAAATAAGGGATAAAGGTATTGATACTGGAGCCCAGGTTTTGCTTCGGAATCGTCAACCTGGACGAAGTAAGATTCAGAATGCTTGGAATCCTAGTCCATACAAAGTCATTCATGAACGTCACGACGTGCATGTCATTTAACTTGAAGATGGCAATGGACCAACTAGAACTGTAACCCAGACTGAAATACGGGATGCTTCACAATTAAGGCATCACGAAGATAACGATACAGCTGGAGGCACTGCACAAGAGCGCAGGTAACGGCTCGAAAGAAGGCACTTCTAAACGGAAAATGGGCAACAAAAGGAAGCACACTTAAGGAAAAGCAGCGAAGGTTTGTTCTGTGGATGATGAGAGCAGCAAATCTTCGAGTGGAGACTAGTTTATAATTGAAGCAGATGCTATCGATAAGGCAGGGAAGGCTTGTTCTAATTTGGATGTTGATAGAAGCAAACCTTCCAGTGAAGACGAGTTTCTGGTTGAAGTTGGTGCTCCTGACAAAGCAGGGAAGCCTCGCTGAGGGTCGTATTGCAACAGCAGTGATAGATGTGGAAAATGGTACAACACTGTGTTTTGAGGAACCAAAAGCTGAAAGTTAAGTACCCTTGAGATGATTATGCAGAAAAACTGAAAGAAAACATTAGACTTCGAATCGTTTTCCTCGAACAGCTATCAAAGAGGAAAGTGCAACCACAGAGATAAATAATTACAACGCAAAAACACAGTCACTTTCTGCCATTTCCGAGTATAAGACGTATGACCCAGCATCGTGTCTACATTTTCAAGAATTTAGCCAGGCACTCACAAAATGTTAGGTAACTCGATGAGTACCTCCCTTGGTAGTACTTTGCAGTCGGGTTAATCACTACAGACAAATCCCACACAGAAAGATGTAGTCTTCCCTGAAGAAAACTTTGTCTGTGTATACCGGTAGAGGCTTTTTATGTTTATTTCAAGAGAGGTTATATTTGAATCAGCTTGAACGAAAGTGTAAACTTAGTCTCGTTTTGCATTTGATAAGGACATCAACTGTAAGCATGGAAGAAATGTAAATGTTGAAAATAATTCAGATGGGATATCTAGTTTGTAATGATGTATATGTAAAATTTAATGAAAACCATCATTGGTGGATGGATATGTATAACTAAAAGGTTGTTCTGTGTATGCACAAGAATATGCACGTAGTCAACCTCTTGTGTTCAGTTTTAATATTTTCTAGGGTATGTGTACTTTGTATAACTGTTGGTCCTGAAAATGAATATAGAATAGATGTTAAACATATGAATGTTACATATTTTCTTTTACTTTGAATTATTCGAAAACGATGACCAATCAGAACTCTTCCTGTTTCCCACCCTTTTTGTCGAGTTAGTAAGTCCCTTCATTTTGTTGAACAAGTCGCACAGAGTCACTACGACATATTGCCAACTAAACCGCAGTTATAAAATATAATTTGCAGAATGAATCAAGGCTGAGAAATCTGGAAACCTATTTTCTCTCTTCATTTTACTACCTGCTACATAATCAAAACATGAAACACTGGTATAAATTTGATATTAGGACGATAGAACCGCATAATGGCGACATTGATACTTTGATGAGAATTTAAGCAATTGTCATTAGTCAATGAAGAAACATGCGAGTTGACACCATAAAGATGCGTCCCGCCAAACCGCACTACATAAATGTATTTTGTTGGGTATTACGTGTGTAATCAAATATATCCGCACAATTTCACTCCATAACGACGAGTAACACAGTAAGGATTAAAGGTAAACAGAAGTGAAAAACAAATGATGCAAAAGAAAACTAACAATGAAAGAGAAACTATGTCATGCAAAGATGCAAGCAAAGTAGTTTGCGTGATATAATATATTATCAGCTAGGAATAAGAGACTAATCAAAATCAGAGATGCAATTTAAAATTTACTTATCATTACTTTTCGCAAACACTTCAAGCGAATATTTATTTTATCTGTTTGACCTGAAACCAAGTGATATAAGGATTTTATGAATGAAAACTTAGTAAAAGTCAACGTTACTGTTAGGTAGAGATAGTATTTGTTAACCACGTATTTATATACCAGTATTGAACTTACGGCAATTACAAAATTTATGGCACAAATTGTAAACATTCTTCTCTGGCAGTGTACAGATAACATAATCTGAGTAATTAGGAATCAACAATTAACGTTCACTAAAAGCTGCACATTGTACAATAATACCAGGCTTAACAGTCTAATTCGTGGAGAAAACAAACATAAATGCCAGTCAGGTGTAAGTGTGATAGGGTGCACGTTGCAATATTACAAAATAAAAAGCAACAACATCAGCAAACTGAAGTTAAGAAGAGTTTATTAAAACATGTAGAAAGACAAGTAATAGGATAACAATGTCAGGACTAACTATGACTGTCGTGGGTGATGAGGAATACTTATGTCAGGACTAACTATGACTATCATGAGTGATGAAGAATACTTATGTCAGGACTAACTATGACTCTCGTGAATGATGAGGAATACTTATGTCAGGACTAACTATGACTGTCGTGAGTGATGAGGAATACTTATGTCAGGACTAACTATGACTCTCGTGAGTGATGAGGAATACTTATGTCAGGACTAACTATGACTCTCGTGAGTGATGAGGAATACTTATGTCGGGACTAACTATAACTGTCATTGGTGCAGAGGAAAAACAGAAGATACAACCAATAAAATGAGAGATCACGTCTAATAGAAAAGATCTTTAGTGGTTAGGTTGTGATCAAAGTACCAAAATCTTTAATGTTTACAGAAATGTGCATAACAGCATTGGAATATGAAATACGTATCATTGGTATCGCAGCCTGAGTAGCAAAGGTGTCTTGTAAAAAATAGTAATGTAAAGATATATACACAAAGTTTTTATAGCACGATAGGTATGGCATTATCAAATGGGATCAAGGGAATAGCAAATAAAATGTGCAATGCACAACTCCATTGATATATAATTGTATTACCACGTGAATTCAGTTACCATATAATCTTGCTTAACATATGAACAATTATTATACGATCCATTGTCACAGATATTGCTAGCGAATACATATTGTAACATACATGTCTGTACCCAACTATGTCAAATAACATCCAGAAAATTTTAAATAAGAATTTACTAAAACAGATAATTAACAGGGAGCTATATTAAGCGCCTTTCCTATAATCTGCTTGAGATGTGTCTGCTGAAAATAATATTTTTTTAGAACGAATGAACCAATTTCGATCAACTGATTTGTAATATTTGTTAGGACAAATTGTCTCCAAACTGCATCCCTTGGCAACAATTTTGCTTTCAAAACAACCTTGTGACAGACTATTTTTAACATGTTCTCCTGAAGGCTGAGACAATTTTGATCAAACTTGCTTACAGTGTTTACTAGAACATACCCAATACAAATTACGTAGTTTTATTAGTACTGATGTGCTTTCCATAGCATCGAGATAGAAAAGCTTGTTATTTATACATATTATTTTTGTAAATTTTATTCGTGTCTGTAAATTGTAGTAATTGTCTATAGCTAAATTTTGTATATGGATATAGGTTCTCTTTTAAAATATTAGGTGTGTAGATTGCGTAGGACCTATGAATAAGTTGGTGTTTACAATTATTATTAATAATAAATAATAAAACCTATTTGCGAGTTTGGGTTGTTTTCCATTGGACAGGTCAGTCAGGTGGGTTCTTATTTGCATTGGATAGGATAGGTTATGTAGGTTCTTCTGTGGTGTGGGATATTTGTGAAAAGTCACGTAGATAGTAGTAGCAAAATACGTTGTTTGTTTTGTTTTTTCTTCACCTCATAAGCTTGTTCGTGGAGCTGAACAATTTTACACAGTTTTATTTCTTACATTCTTGTTGTAACATCAGTCTTCAGAGGTATGTAATGTTGTGATTAGATATTATTTGAGAGGATACATTTGTTTATATTATTCATTGAATTCTAATGTGTTTATTGGACTAAACTATTATTTTCGACTATTGTGAATTATTCAAAGGAGCTCTAATCGATACCATTTTGATACATCAGGACTGTTGGCAGACCTGTACATTTAAGTTCCTCTCATAAGCTTGTATATAAATACGTGGAGCTGGACAATTTTATTCAGTTTTATTTCTCATGTTCTTGTTGTAACAGCAGTCTTCAGAGGTATTTAATGTTGTGTTTAGATATTATTTGAGAGGATACATTTGTTTAGATTATTCATTGAACTCAAATTTGTTCATTGGACAAAACTACCATTTTCGCCTATTGTGAATTATTCAAAGGAGCTCTAATCAATGCCATTTTGATACATCAGGACTGTTGTCAGACATATACATTCGAGGATTTGAAATTCTTTCTTAACATTCTATTATTTTGGACTTGAATAAAACGTTTTAGGATTATAATACTGTAAGTCCTCTCACATTTTCATTTTATAACTTTGATAATTAAATTCTTTGTTAAGTTTTACAAAACTTAGTAGTTTTGCTTCTTTCTGTTACTTAAGTAACAAGCTATAAATGCTACTTACAAGAGATGACCCACTCAGAAGATATGACCAGAAAGAGATGACCAACTCAGAAGATATGACCAGAAAGAGATGACCAACTCAGAAGATATGACCAGAAAGAGATGACCAACTCAGAAGATATGACCAGAACGAGATGACCAACTCAGAAGAGATGATCCACTGTACTCTGCATCCTGTTCAAACAGAGTCACTGGTTTTGCACAAACCAAACTTAATGCTACTGACATCCATGGATGTCATTGTCATTAAATAATACTCAAGCATTTTAGCCAAAGATTAGTCTGGTTTTTGTAATAACGTCAACTATTAATATCAAGAACTTTAGTACAGGAATTTCACAATCAAGTAATACAGAGGATAATCTTACCTGTCGGAGTCCTTGCGTTAGCCAACAAAAACGGAACAATGACAACGGCAAACGATTCTTATATTAAATTGCACAACCTGCCTTATAATTAGTTAGTAATTACTAATTCTACTTTTAGATTAATTAGTTCCACCTAATATTTAATCGTTACGGCAATTATTAGAGGAATAAGGTCATTGATCTGGTGAACAGGTGACTGCTTGGATCGGCAAATTATAACACACTTTAAGCAAGAATCATATAGCTATCAAAACACTGCGTTACCAGAGTAGATTACATCAAATACATTAAGGGTATTATTGGCAACTAAACATCTACATTATTGTAAGGGTGCAAATTTATCTCGATCTATGAAGAATGCATTAAGTTGGATAGGTGAGCGATTAGTTAGATTTATGGGGACAGATGCATGTTTAAATAGCCGTAATGCACGGATTGGTACAGTCTCTGTTATGAGTTTAGCGATTTTTGATTAAGGCTACGTTTGTTTAAACTGAACAGGATAGGGGTCAACTTCTGATCTGTACGGAAAACTGTCATTTCTGAAAGTTACCAGGAATCAGTTGGGTAATCAATGTTTGTCAGACGAACTGCATTGTTTTGAGCCTAGTTCAGGCGGGAAATATATTTCATCCAGATTGGTCACGCTGTGAAGGGGGCGTGGTTTCACATAAAAACTCCCAGTTTAAATGTGCTAATAGCAAATTTGAAATCAGTCTACGCTTTTGTCTGCAAGAGAAACAAATGTAAGGGGACTCCGAGGGATTTAAGAAGTAAATTCACTCGTAAAATCATCCAGGGGAAGCGTTTGTCTGGAAAAATCGACAGACACAAAAGCTTGAAAGCACAAATGTATTTGCATCAATTTTTATGTAATTCGTTGATACTACTATGATGATTTGTTTGATTTATTTGCTTGTATTTGCATGGATTTATTTGTTTAAATTCGTAGATCAATTTTCTTGATATGGTATAACTGTGTTGAATTCGTTTATCTGAGTCCGTACAATGATGTTTCTTTATATATACATTGACGGCTCGTTTGAAGGTATAGTCTCGATTATTCTAGGAAATTACGTATCTAGAATTTCATGCCTTATTTTATATAGGAAATTAGGTATCTAGAGAATTTCATGCCTTATTTTAGTTGAGATGCGAGAACCCGTGTGAATTCTCCGATATGAGTTCACGTATGACAACTACTTGATTGTTGTTATAAATACCGTAGTGTAAGGAATTTCATTCAGTCATTTGTGTAATGTCCGCCAGTAACTGAAATAGCCATTGGGAGTACATTAACCTTAGGGAGCTAGATTTGTACGGTCCGCATTGTTTAGGTAAGACCAGATGGCCGTAGGATCTATTTGAATTAGGATAGAATTTATCTGACAGTAACAAGAAAAGATTAGGAGCTCTTCTCAGGAGGGGTATACAGCAGAACACTTAGGGTGTCGTTTGTTTACTTTTACAAGGTGAGATTTGTCCCACCGGGGTCTACGTGACAAATCACGAACTTACAAGCCAAAGTGACCACACAAGTTGGAAGGCTAAAGGCAAGCAATACACCTGAGAATTCAGAAAAAGGGGAAAGTGAAAGGACCCAGACTTACAGGCACAGGAAGCCAAAGGAACAGCCAGAGAGATTGGACTGATGCAAAAACTATCAGGTTATGAATCTGTACAAAGCAGTGTTCGATTTCACTCAATTTGATGATGATTTAAATTCTATCGTTAACAGATCGGCTATTGTAAAAGCATATTTGTATTTTGAAATTCGTTTGAAAAATTTGAATCAAAGAAGTGTATCGTGCTAATGTAATGTATTATTACAATCGTTCATGAATTTTATTGTCTATAAATTTTATTGATTAAATTTTATGGTTTGTATATGTACGGGGGCTCGTGTCTTTTTGTTCTATATACCTGCTCAGATCTTTATCTATTCCACCTGTAAATTTCACAATTTCTATTGATACTTACTCGCTCCGGGCAAATTACACCGTAGGCGATCACCTCTAGATAACGATAACCAAACCCATGACACTCACCCCAACAAAGCTGGGGGGAGAGTTATGACAATTATAACACTCTTGCAAGGAAAATATTAAATAAAGTAGACAGTTGCAAATGGAACTAGCAATTACGCGGTATCACAGCTAATAAATTCAGAAATCTAAGCAAAATTAAGAGTGCAGAACACTTTGCGTCAACTAGTTTTCACAGCTCACATGACTTCCGAATCTTGCTCCGGTTTTATGCACTTTTCTCTCTATACCGTCTTTATCTGCATATACGTAGAGTCTATCTGCAAACAACCGTAAAGCCTGATCCTCCTTTGTAAAATGAGTCAGCAGATCAGACTCGTTGCTTATTTTACTGTTTGCTCCTAACAAACTGTATATACTCATATCTGCATTCAAATGTTGCAACGGCAGATCTAGGACAGTGCAGTTTGCAATTAGACTAGCTTATAATACAGCATAGTGTTAGTTCATAAAACCTATCAGTTGTATATAGAAAGAAATATAAAAACAGTGCCTTGATCTCCGGTGTAAAGCACTTATCAAGCTTTAGGTTGTTTATGACTTTTGAAGCTGCGGAGTATATTTGTATGTAAGCCCTCCATCGCCATAACTTTGATGGCTTGTAGCTAAGCGACTCCAGTCCTTGTAGATCATAATGATGTAAATAAAGTTAATAACATTCTATCATACAAACTTTTCCTTTCTTTTTCCGTGTGAAAAATATATCTACGTCTTATTATTTACATCTCCAAATGTTTCCTTTCTTTCCAAATCAAGGTTGCCGGACTTGTCTGTATTGCAAATTACACTGCGACAGTTTTAAGAAACGTCGGTATGTACATGTACTCTTCTTTGTGAAGTTTGGAAACCTCTGTTTAATTTTTGTTCAGATCTGAATATATTAACATCGTGGTGCACTTTATTTTCAGGTTTTAATAGAAGGTTCTTGATGACGTAGTACGCAAACCAAGCTCATGGGGTCACGTGATTTTTGTTCATGAAGAAGATAACGTCGAAATTGGAATGGCGAGCAAAATTTCAAAGTGTTCTTCAAAATCGAAGTACATAGACTCCCTGGATCATTTACATCGTGAAAGATACATTCAGAAAATTAAAGAAGTGAGTGGCACAGATCCATATCAAGTCGATCCGAAGATACTTAGTTCCAACGAAGAGCAACTCCCAGACATTACTTTCGGCAACATTATCATATATTTGGTAAATGGTACCAGTGCATACACACTCGAACAATTCAAAGCTTACAAATCTCTCGCGGCTTACAACTATGTTGTAAGTGGATGGGTTGACAGTGTGAATATAAGTCAGAAGGTTGTGTCAACATCATTGTCACAGCTAAGGTATGGTTTGACATGATCATCTAAGAACACATTTCTCGTTTCTTGATACATAACTCTTTCATTACAAAGTCAATATTAATTTAAATATATTCCGATATGCTTTACAGATCGTAACAATTCTGAAACTTATAATAATTTGAGCAAATTAGTAAGCATTTAATGTTTTTAAAGGTAACTTAGATTTTAACTGTGAAAATAAATTGATTTTTGTCTTTACATAATAAATTAAAAAATGTGCATTCAGAGAGTATAATCAACACTGGAAATGTCAGAAATGATGGTGTATTGATGGCTTTCAAGTGTAATGTTATGGTACAGCAACATTTTCATTTAAAAGTTTAGGCATCAATGTGACATGACAAATTGACATAAGGCTATGATGGAAAAAGTCCTTTCTATTCACCACATGTATCTCTTTACATTTTTCACACTCACAGAGGTTAAATGTTAAACCCCTGGAACCTTGGATAATTGCCTCTCCACAAGGTACAGTATTGTCAGCACACTGTACATGTATGGCTGGACTGGGAGAGAGTTATTCACATGTTGCTGCACTTTTATTTTATATTGAAGAGATGCAGAAATATAGGGAGCGAGTTTCAGTCACGGGCAAATTAGCCTACTGGAAGAAACCTAGCAAAAATTCAGTAGAATATAAGGAATTGAGCAACATAGATTTCCGATCAGCCACAAAACTGAAACAGCTAACATATAATCCTGTTGCTGATGCCACCCAATCTACACCCTATCGTATCTTGAATTTATCTGCAGTTCCAGCAGCAGGCATATCAGATATGAAACAGATTTTGCAACATTAAAAGAAAAGAACAAGAAACCTGCCATAATGACTCTGATTAAACCATTCCGTGAAAAGTTTAAACCTCTTCCACCAAATGAAAACCTGCCATCATCTTTGTTGACACTTCGAAATGAGAACACAGATTCAATGTAACTGGAACAGTTGTTAGATTACTGCAGCAAACTTTCCATTTACATTAACAAGGAGCACGTAGTTGCAGTTGAGAAAGAGACCAGACTGTAAAACAAATGCAAACTTTAGCACCATGTTCGAGAAGGCAGAATGACATCCACTACCCTTCATTCTGTCTGCCACACAAATCCTGAAGCACCATCTATTTCTCTGCTGAAATCCTTAACTTCTGCATTCATTTTCTGTGCAGACACATCAAATGTATGGGGTGTAAAACTGGAAGATCTGGCTAAGAGACAGTACACAGAAAAAATGAAAGAGACACATGATTTATTCTCTATTTACCCATGTGGTTTTGTTCTGCACCCAGATATGCCGTTCATGGGTTCATCGCCAGATGGGGTGGTATCCTGCGTATGTTGTGGGAAAGATTTCATTGAAATAAAATGCCCATATTCTGCAAAAGACATGAGCATTCAAGATGCCCTTTCAATTAAAAATTTCTGCCTTGTTAAAGAAGATGACACTATGAGGCTATGTAGGACACATCCATATTATACACAGGTTCAGTGTCACATACATATGTCCGGTAGCGAATACTGTGATTTCATTGTGTGAACAAAGTCAGATATATTCATTGAGAGAATTGAGCCAAACACAGCTTTTTGGAATATCGTACTTTCAAAGGCAAATATTTTTTTGCAGTCTGCTCTACTGCCAAAACTGGTTGCAAAATATTTCACAAGAAGAGATGGATCATTTCAAATTAAAAATGAATCAAAACCACACATCTCTACCACACTTCCATGTGAATCACCAATGAATATTTCAACCACTGACTTAGAATCATCTCAGGCAGAGTCGGTTACTAATTCTCAGTCCAATGAAGAGGAACTGTGGTGTTTCTGCAGAAAACCAGAATATGGGAGAATGGTAGCATGCGATAATAAAGGCTGCCTGTACCAGTGGTTTCATTTTGAATCTTTTGGACTAAAGCGTGCACCACAAGGGCTATGGTACTGTTTAGAATACTGGCAGACTAAGCAATTACAAACTAATGGGAAGGCCTCCAAGAACAATAAGAAATGAACAATTCAGACAATTATTTGTCTTTATTTCTAGTGATATTATGTAAAGAATGTACAAATTATATTTTGGACAAGAAATCAGAAACCTAAATACAATAAATATGTATTATGTACTGTGTAGTTCCTTTATCCTTTTCTCAAAGCATATGATTCTATCTTGTCATAAAGTCATGACACAAACCAATCGTTTATAAATTGTTTATTTTTAAAATGTTCATCACTGTATACAGTTTCACAGTGTTAATAAAAGAATAAAATTATTTTGCATAGTATCTAGGTAAAGGCAATGATATGTTTATTTGCATACAATTGGCAATTGTGTCCAACTAAGCAAAGTGACCCACTTTAGATTTATTAATACTTAAAACACACATACAATATACATGAACGATCATAAATGTGCAGTTATTTATTGTTTGGATTGATCTTGAGATAAAAATTAGCTATACCTGACACATTACAGTTGTTGACTTTCATATGTAAACGGTAAACCGATACAGCTATTCATACTTTACTAATGATGGACACCAATTTACAAGAGCACTGCACACAACGACCATATTGTCCGGTGTTGTTTCTTTTTCTGTAGGAGCAGTGATCAAGTAGTCAATAGGCACAGGCACATTAAGACCTGTGTACTTTTGGCTGAGTATTGCTATGACACGCTCAACATGAATTCTTAAATGTGCAAGTTGGCGTGTTTTTCCGACTTCAATAGCTGGAAGTTGAGGTCTGCCTTTAGTAAATGCAGGTATCTTGACCTCAGCACACCTAAGACCAATACTCTCTTTGATGTCAAAACCCCTATCTGCCAGCACAAGGTCACCAGGTAACAAGTTAGAAAGAAAACCAGTTTTCTGTGATGAATTTGTCACTGACACGACCACCATACCCTTTCGACAGAAAACTTATAACCCCTTGTGGAGTAACACTAATTAGAAATTTTGCTGTGTGTTTATGCTTGTAATGAGAATACGTCTCATCCCTTGCTTTCAAGTTTGAAGGTCTTTCAATTTCAATCTCAAAGCAGTCAATAATTGTTGCTACACGTTTTCCAAATGTCTTGACAAATTCAGTGGGCATAATCTTTTGCAAGCATTCCCTTTCTGCCAGTGAACAAATGGCTTTAAACGCAGATACATGACATGAATGATCTTTAGCAGTATGTTTGACACTGTAGACACAGACACACAAAACAAGTCAGCTAGTACTTGGTGTAGACATTTAGCCTTAGTTTAATTAATACCACAAAAGTAGCTGCTGGAATTTTGACAGTTTACTTCTTGTTGTTACTGTAAGGAATGGCACAAGATACTTATATAATATCGTCAAAGTTGCATAATCTGGTAAGCCAGTATAAAATAAAACCTTTTGGTCATCACCTTCAAATTTTCATTCTGACAACTGTATCTTATCAATCTGATTTCTAAGAGCCATGTTCTCTACAGTTAATCTGTTAAGTTCAGTTTCTGTTATATCAAGCAGGTGCAGAGAAAGTTCTGTTTCTGTACATTTTTCAGTCTCGGGCAATGCAACATTTTCTTTCATTACATCATGATTTTCAACCATAATGCCTTCTGGAGATTCTTGAAATAACTGTGCTCTCGCTTTTCTTAGCTGTCTCATCTGTTTTCGCTTATATCAGTCACTTTACAAGGCTGCTGAGACACCATGAAAGTCATACCCCATCTTCACAGTGGGTGCCCAGTCAGGGTTGGTAAAGTCGGCTAGCTCAGCTGTTCTTCCTGTGTCCAAATCAGAAAGTTGCATAATTAAATGTAGTCAGACAATGATATTTTACATTAACAGTAACTCTAAAAGGTTGACAATGCAAAGGTGTTATAAGTTACATACATACATACATACATACATACATACATGATAGGCAGATACACATCATTAGTACAAGTTGTGCATCAATGTATGCACACACAAACCTCTTTGCATGTACACGTGGAAATACATATATATCAGATGACATGCAGATACACAACAATAGTGCAAGTTGTGCATCAGTGTATGCACACACAAACACATCTTTGCATGTACACATGGACATACATGTATACATACATATATACCAGATGACAGGCAGATACACAACAATAATGCAAGTTGTGTATCAATGTATGCACACACACACATCATTGCATGTACACGTGGACATACGTACGTGCGTACATACATACATATCAGGTTAAACAATCATAGATACACACCACAGTATATTAATCTTAAACTTGAAATAACAAAGAAAAATATATTGGTATTGTGTGTTTTAACATTATCTACACTCCCGCCATCAGTTTAAGCCGAACCACTTATTTAAGAGTACATTAGGTATATAATGGAATATGTGGATTGTGTGCCATTTAACATACCTGAAAAAGTGGTCAGAGCAAACTCTCTATGCCATGGCTTCACAGTATTTGAGTTGATTGTCTTTCTGTTTATTCTGCATATCCATTCTTGCCGTCTTCTTTCACTCAACGCCATTTTGTCTTCGTGCTTCCTAAGCGCCAGTATAACAAAAAATCTTTTGTCCTGATTTTTTATGTTGTTATTGCTACAACCAATTACGATACAATCGCATATCATTTTCAATACAGCTTCTTTAAATTTAACTTGAATATTTTAAATCGAGACCACTGTCTAAACCACTCTTGTGTATAAGTTTGTGGATCACGTGACCCCACGTAAACATTGGTTCGCAGAATCGGTGGCGTGTTATCAAAACCCTCTATTGTATAGATTAACATAGGGGTGCGTTTTATGCGCAGGTTTTAATTGTAGAAAATCCAAATTCATTTCTTAAACTATCTGATATGTCTAAATATGAGCCTGAACCTCACGTGTTTGCGGATACAATCTTTTGATCAGATTCATACACGTTTTGCGCTTGACTTGGTAATAAATTACATGTGTAAAGAATACATCACTTTGTAGCTTCGTATAATGACTTGAATACACAAAACTTTGAACATCTCTCTCTCTCTCTCTCTCTCTCTCTCTCTCTCTCTCTCTCTCTGACTGACTAATATCGCGAGGGACCTTGAATTTCGTCTGGGAAACACATCCACTCGTTTAACGTAGCCAATCAGGATTACTTTCTCTAACCGCAACATCTTAACACCCATATCAAAGTCAGACTAATCCTCTCTAGTACGCTTTATTAATAACTATTGTGCAAAATATCATTTCATGACACCTACTTCAAGTGGCCTAAGACTTGCCAAAATTATTTGCGCTGGATTGTCTCAACCCTTGTCATTTTCAGCTACTGACATTACACTGTCGTATCTGTCGGACCATTATCGAACGGATTCTAATCAAAATTCAATTCATGCCACAAACACTGCAGACTACATCCTTCGCAGTCAACAATTTATCGCGAGTCTAGCCCATACGTCACACTTAATGTTTAGGTGTCACGCTGACCACGACAGAATGTACTGCGAAATTATCTCATCAAAAGTTTTCACCATTACAATCGATGATTTCATCATCTACATGGAAATTTCACTTAGAAACCTTCGGAATTTTTTTGATCGACTCAGTGATGTAAATTTGACAATTAATTTAGGTAAAAGTGAGATTTGCCTTGCTTGTTTTACGTTTTTAGGATATAATGTGGGACACGGTTACGTTAAATTTGTAGAACCTAAGGTCAAAGCTATCTCTGAATCCAAGCGCTTGTTATTAAAAAGAAACTGATGCGATTTTTTGGTTTGGCTACATATTATATTTTGTTCAGGGTTTGTTTCCATTATTTCTCAACCCCTGACTAATTTACTGAATAAGTATTCCAAGTTTCATTGGTCTGAAAAATGTCAGGAGGTTTTTCATAAATTAAAAGCCATACTTAAAGTGCACCGGTTCTTTCAGCTCGAACTTTCAACCAATCATTTAAAATCTATTCATCTATTAAAATACCCATCATTTGCTTTCCACCTTATGATGAATGAATTAATTAATTGATAATTAATAATTGTATTTATAAATAAATTAATTCCACCTAATAATTTTTAATTCAGTTATTAAAGGAATACGGTCATTGATCTGGTGAAATAGTGACTGCTTAGATATGCCAATGGTAGCACACGTAGAGCAAGATTCATATAGCTATCAAAACACTGAGTTACCATAATAGATTACATCAAATACAATATTAAGGAAATTAATGGCCAAAAAAAAACGTCTACATTATAACACTCTTGCTAGGTAAATATTAAACAAAGTAGACAGTTGCAAATGAAAAATACAATTACGCAGTATCACGAGATTCACAACTAATATATTCTAAAATATAAACAACCTTAAGACTGCTAAACGATTCTGCGTCATTGAGCTATCACAATTCTCAAAGCCAAGCATAATATCATCTACGTCTGCGGCTTCATTTATTTATTGACTTCCAAATTAAATTTTGCTCCGTCTTTATGCGTCTTGCCGTAAACACTGCATGTGTACACTTGCTCGGGTCTTATGCACTATTCCATCGGCACATTAGTCGAGTCTATCTGCAAAGAACGTAGAGTCTGGTCCGCCGTTGCAAATGCGTCGGCAGATACGACTCTCTGTTGCTTGTTTTGATGATTACTCCTAACAAACTGCATAGACCCGGATCTTCTGTGTCATTATGTTACAGCATATACGGGTCAGTGCAGGTTGCTGTTAGACTCGTATAAGCGAGTATAGTGTTAGTCCACACAACCTATCAGCTGTATATAAACAGAAACATAACAGTGCCTTGATTTCGGTATTACGGTGTAAAGCAGCTCTCAAGCTTTAGGTTGCTAATGAGCTTTGAAGATGCAGAGTATAATTGTATATACGCCCTCCATTGCAGTAACTTCCGAGGCTTGTGGCTCAGAGACCCAGCCCTTGTAAATCATAATTACGACGATAAATTGCACAATATTTTATCATGATAATTTTTGTTTTTTTTTTCTTGTTTGTGGAAAGTATATCGATGTCTTATTATATACATAGTCATATATTTCCTTTTTTCCAAACCAAGGTTGCCGGACTTGTTTGTATTCCAGATTTACAATAAGGCAATTGGGACTTCTGTATGCACGTGTACTTTATAACCTGAAGCAGTAGCGTCATTAGCGGGGTGCGGGGGGGGGACCGAACCGGGTGACACCATCAGACGGGGGTGACGCCAAAATGACTGTCTATAAAAGTTTTGAATTTTTGTGCAGGAAGGAGGTACATGGGGTGACACAAGGAGTTACCACACATGACTGTCTATACAAAATGTTCATTATTGTGCAGGAAAAGGGTCCATGGGGTGACACCATGAGTTACCGCACTGGGTGACACCAACCCTAGTGACACCACTGGCATGAAGCTTGGAAATCTCGTATAATTTCTGTGCAGATCTGTGTAGATTAACATGGTCGTGCTCTCTTGCTGCTGGTTTTAATGGTAGGAAAGCCAAATTCATTTTTTCAACTACTTACATGTTTACAAATGAGTCTATGCCCATTGTGTTTGCGGATTAGATCTTTGAATCATACGTGTTTTGCACATGTTTTTGTAATGCACTACATGTGTGAAGAGTAAGAAAGGTTTGTAGCTCCGTATACTAATTATTTAATGCAAAATAGCATTGAAATTCTCTCTCTCTCTCTCTCTCTCTCTCTCTCTCTCTCTCTCTCTCTCAAAACCTAAATCTAAAACTTGTGTAAGCCAAAGGTCATTGGAGGATTTTAGAAAGTTTTACTTTATCAGTATATGTTGGTACAATGGAGGTAATATGCAGATCTGTATTTGGTCAGGTATGGTGTGTCATGCGTTGCAATTTAATATTAGATGTTTGTTTGGCTTCGGGGTGGGGGTGGGGGTTTTTGTTTTCGTTTTGCTTTAAATATTAAATAATTAATCATTCTAAGACGTAATATTAAGTTTTCGTTTGAATTTTGTTTTAGTGATTAGTATACTATTCATTCATATTGCAAATTATATAATAATAATAATAATAATAATAATAATAATAATAATAATAATAATAATATTAATAATAATAATAATAATAATAATGAGGACTTTGTATAGCGCCTAATCTTTAGAAGCTCTAAGCGCTTTACAACATTTGACAACACTTTAAAAAAAAAACATATATAATGATATGATTACAAAAATAAAAACAAACACCACGAAATAAGAAAACAGAAAACATGCTGTAAATATTTAAGGTAAGGAAACATTATTAGGTCTTTAAGTCTGTTCTTGCAGTTGAAATATGTGAGTTTTAAGAGCGCTCTTGAATGAGATCACTGTGTCTTTGTGTCTAAGTTCAGTGGGCAATTCGCTCCACGTTGCTGGGCCCTGGTATGCAAAAGAACGTTGTCCATATGATTTCATTTTCATAGTGGGAATAATGATAATACGAGTGTCAAAGAGGAGCGTTAAGTACCTTGCTGGTGTGTACACATGGGTGAGGTCGGATAGGTATGTTGGACTGGAGCCCGTCAGTGAAACGTAGCACAGAGAACAAATTTTGTGTTTAATTCTGGATCGAATCGACAGCCAGTGTAGGGTACAGAGCAAGGTGGAGGCGTGCTCTGATCGTGGTACTCTAAGGATGATCCGAGAAGCTGTGTTTTGAACTTTTTGAAGTTTCTGGAGTAGATATTGAGACGAACCAGAGAGAATTGAGTTACAATAGCCCAGTCTTGAAAGTACTAAGAAACACACAAGTGTTTTAGTGGCACCAACTGAAAGATACTTGCGAATGGAGCTGATGCGTCTCAGCTCAAGATATGCAGCCTTGCATATGTTCATGACATGTTAGTGCAATGAGAGAGTACTGTC
The DNA here is from genome assembly GCA_016617855.1 of Megalonaias nervosa. NCBI lineage: Eukaryota > Metazoa > Mollusca > Bivalvia > Unionida > Unionidae > Megalonaias > Megalonaias nervosa. Next base: position 41,979 of record JAECUM010005728.1, read on the forward strand.
GAGAGTAACACCGAGGTTTCGTACTGACTGTGTGAATTTAATGTTGGTGTTGCTGATATTTATTGTCTGAGGTAAAGGATGTGAATGAGAAAGTCTTTGTGTTGTAATCAGAATGGCTGCAGTTTTATCATCATTCATCTGCAGCTTGTTACATGTCATCCATGATTTCACATCGGAAATGCACCTCTCTACGCCTTGGATGGTAGCTTCAACTTCAGTTGGATGGCTAGATTTGTATATTTGGGTGTCATCAGCATACAGTTGGTGAGACACTGGATGATGATCTATGACACTTGAGAGTGGCTGAATGTATAGAATGAAGAGAACAGGTCCAAGAACAGACCCCTGTGGAACACCACAACATAGATCAATTGGGCTGGAGTGTTTTCCATTTGCGGACACAATTTGTGTCATGTTGACCAGGTAGGACTTGAACCATAGTAAGGTTGTATCGTGAATGCCAAATACATGCTGGAGACGGTGAAGTAATATATCATGGTCTAATGTGTCAAATGCTGCAGACAAGTCAAGGAGAGTGAGGACTGTAATCTTTCCGCTATCCAAAGCAAAGAGAAGGTCATTGACTACTTTCAGGAGGGTAGTTACAGTACTGTGGCAAGGGCGATCTTGTCACGTGTATTACGTAATACATATAACTGATGCAATATATGTTATATTGTAAGCAATGGGATATCACAAATCACTGACGTAATTCTAAGACACAAAAGTTACAACTACGTCATTTTATGTCGATATATCCTAGCCTGATTCCCGGCCCCTATCTACCTACTGCAATCTGTGTGCCTGATGCAAGTAAATACTGTTTCAAAATGGTGGAAGACTGGTGTACGTCATATTTCTCACTATGTTGAAATCTAAATATCAAGAATAGAGAACCTTTACAATATGGTGGTCATATTAATTTTTGAAAAGACGTTTAGAGCGCATTTTTGTTCATAAAGTTTCAATAAAAATTAAAATTTAGATTGCACATTTGTCAAATAATGAATTTCATAAGATAGGCAATAATTTTGCATGTATTAAATATCTTTAGCAATTCACTGATTAGACTGAGAGCTAATATGACTGTGCATTCAAATTACGTGCTATAGTCTGATAATTAAACGAGCTCAAGACGAAGCTGAGTTGTGCCATTTTACACCTATTAGCAATATCGTGCTGTGATTTAGTTACGTGTTTTTCTTCCACAGGAGCTAGCCAGTCTTGCCCCAAATAAAAGCACTTAAAGAACTTTCATTTACGCTTTAATTAATGCCAACCAGTGGGCAACACTTTACCACCAAACAATTACCCCCACCCACCTTAACTATCACGTGAATTCAATCCATGTTTTCCAATTACGTGTGTTCAACACATTCATGCCCAATTGCATTTAAGTAAGTAAGTAGTCTTATTAAGTGGGCTTTCTCAGCCAAAACCTAATTTTGTATTTGGATGACAGAATAATTCTTACCCCTCCAGAACCCCCATGTTAGTCTAAACAAAATACGAATACAACTTTGTTGAGGCAACAGCGTCGATTTCATCATTGATTACCGACTCGAGGGACCTGTCATTGAATCATCATCATCGTCGTCAGACAAAATAGTGCTGTCTGAAAAACACCCACATAATAAGACTTCTGCGGTTTTTATTACATTTTTTCACACAAAATTTTACTATACCTAACATTCACACAAAATTTACAGTAATAACCGATCTAAAAAATCCACTTGCTAAAGACAACATCAGACATTTTATATCCTAACGCAAATGTATTGATCCCATCAGAGCAGGTCACACGTATGATTGCTAATTGAATGCGCTATTAATAACTCGCTGAGATTTACAGGTAATACAAAAGTCGATAATTGTATATTTCACAACACACGCTCTAAAGAGATCAGTACTTGTTACATCAAACATAATAATTAAAATACTAGGATATTTGATAAATAATTGTATGATCTAAATGAGTGTGTATGTTTGATATATTTATATACTTAAATTTCACCTGTATATCTGTAAGAGTTCTGTGGCCGAGTGATTAAGGCGTACAGACAGACAAACGTTCGATCGACAAGTGTTCGAGTCTTAAAAAAAACGCGATAGACATATTGTCGGCGTTTGGCGAAAAATGCTATTATAGTTGGGGGAACCTGCGATGTACTGAAAAGAAACGAGATACACTTCAATGGGTAATTATAAACTTGTAAAAATAAACCAAAAACTAATCCAGATGCAACTCGCCTGGCCCCTCCGAACCTCATAAAGGACGTTCATTTTAAAGCGCCCGGGTTCACTTTGGGAGTGGGGTGTGTGTGCTTGATTACAAATTTACAAAATTGAAAATCAGCCTGTACAGCCCTCTGAATCTCTAAAATTTCGTTTCGCACATAACGATTCACCACAATGGAAAAATAAAAATATAACAATTACCCAAGATTTAAGAGATATCCAACGTCGTTCAACCTGGTCGCAGGTGCTTCCTTTTGCTATTTTTTATGGCTCAGTCATTCGCGAGCGTATTATATTTTTTACACAGCCAATTGTCGAGATCTTTTTAAAGTCTCAGCTTTTACTATTATATAATTCTTATCATCATGACAAAATCAAGAACAGGTACAAATTATAAGAGAGCCAGGTTCTAGCATCTTGATAAAATTTCCATTTGAGACTATTAATTTATCGACATAACATTTCTTTAGCTCGTCATCAACTGTGATCTTTGTGTATTTATTCTGAGATATTGGATTGTAAAGATTATCAACAGCATCAGAAAGTGAGGCTGTAACCCAAGCAAGCTTACTAAAATAATATGAAATTTTCTGTACGAACCAGAGACAACTTTATCTTATTGCTGCATTTGAAATATGTGCTGTACTTTTCATTGTCATGTACTTACCTCGGAAAAGAATTCTTTTCATCTTTAACGTGGTATCTTCCACTGTAATATCTTCCATATTTCATATTTCACACAAAATTTACCGAGTATTGTTTATCATATTTCACAACTGTATTCGTTATCATGGCAACAAGCAAATCGTCTTTGACACTTAGCTCCTGTATCAGATCTAGCATAATAAACTTCTCACCACGCAGATAAGCTCGAATGATTAAGAATTTTATTTTAAGTCGCTTTTGCTATTTTACACGAAGTATTATTGTTCTCCTATTTTAGTCCGATCTTTTTATTCACCGCTGATAACACAATTCCTACCCCTGACACTATCAGCAGTAATGGATTTGCGGTTCCGCCAGCTGACGTAATTCCAGCCGTTGTTAGCAACATAGGAATGTGGTTCAGCATGCCTTTTATTTTGCTGTATTATTTTCTAGCTTGTCTGACTCAGTAAAGTGTTTTCTTTTGTAATATATATAATATTTGATGAGCTCGTCCCTATCATTGTCTGACAGACCTGATGAGATATGATTAACGTCGATTATTTTTTATTTTTGTTTTTATTTTATTTTTATTTTTTTTATTATTTTTTTTTTTTTTTTTTTTTTTTGTCATTATGAAACTGTTTCAGTAATTATTTAAATTGCCTTAGTGAATGTATTTTTAGCAGAAGCCTTATCGATTAGAGCACTAAATTTATTAATGACAGGGTCAGCAAGAAAATCTCTATACTTATCATACACTTCGGATGAGATCTCATTATATCTGCTATCTCTTAAGACTTTACGATCTGTGGATGAAAATGGAGGATCAAAATGTGTTGCTATTTCAGTAATATCACTGACTCTATCGCGATAGATATCTTCTGTCTCATTGATATAACTAACAACATAACATATCTGTCCCAGCTTAAAATTTTTTAAGTACTAGATGCTGCCTGATAATTGCATATGCTGTTGCAAATCTTAAAAAAAACGCGAATATCTGCTTGTTCTATATTTATGTCGTTGACAGGTAGGTTTAGGTATTTAGCAATCAGCTCTTTAATATTTCTGTATTTTGCTTCTGTCAGTAACTTTCCAGCTTCTTTCGTTTTACAGTTTTTCAACACAACTGTTTCAGAACTATATTGTATTTCATAATTTTATCAATAATAGGTTTAACAGTTGTAATATCGTCAAGCTCTTGATAAAATATATTTCGTTCGACCTTATCATATTACTCAATTCTAGACTCAACTTCTGATAATGTGTTTAGTGCAGCAATAATGTGATGTACGTCATACTTTTCTTTATCACCGGTGAGCGAGTCTATTAAAACTAGATATGCTGTTGTTAGCAGGTTAGTGTCAGAACTATTATCTACCATTTCTAACAGCGTCTTTTAATCATAATAGTCCATGCCTAACACACGAAATACTCGACGTTTAGTAAATGTGTCTTTGAGCTTACGATTTTTAAGAAACTTATTTTTTTTTTTTTATTTCAGCTAGTTTGTCAAGCTCGTCGTGAATCTTCTTTATCGCTCTTGCTCTGGCTTTTAACGGTCCTGAAATTTTGTTTTTACAAGGTTAGATTTATCGATCGTCAAAACATTTTTCTTTATTTAGCTCAAGCAGTCAAACCTGGGTAAATACCCCTCGCGTTGAGAGCATAAATAGGTAAAAGTTCGTACTTGTTTGTGGTTACTGTTGGATCTCCTGCTATAAATATTTCCGAGTCAAATATTTGATTTACCTCGCAGTTGAAATCTTCATATTGCAACGGCTTGTGGACACCGAATTTTAATCCAAAAGTTACTTACTTCTCCGTTTGTGGTCCACTCTAACCCGTCAGATATAGGGCTGTTAAACGCAAACACGTAATGAGCATCATTTCCATGATTATAACTTGACTCATGTGCACCAAAACCCAACCGATTTTCTGTGTCAGCGAGATGTGGGATGTACCCGACACTATTTGTAACTCGTTTTATACTACCACCAATCATAAGCGTTTATTCACAAGATATGGTGTAGAAACAGGCACATGCGTAGAAATTATCTTGGTGGCAGCCATATCGATCGCACCTGTAACTGTGCCTCCAGATTTTTTAAGATAATTGGCATCTGCAGCAGTAATTGTACTTGCTGATGCTACACTTATCTCAGCGTCCAGGTACTGTTTATTCACAAGAACAAATGGAGCGTCTGGATTATAAGTAGCTGTTATTTTATTCGAGTTAATTTTCAACTCATCAGCCATCGTATCACCGGATTTTGCTACTCGTGATGCATTATTTCCTGCTATCATATCGTCGACGTAATTTTTATTTGTTGAATCTGATGTTGCCGATGGAATTGCCGTAGTTGTTATCTTGTTCGATCCCTTGTCCAGGTTTCCCACCGTATTATCACCGGATTTTATCACAAAGTTATCCTTGACAAACTTTACATTTGTTACAGAATCGTTACTGGTTAAAGTTGTATTAACAAGCTGAGTATTAAATATTAATTTCCCGCCCATACCTATATTTCCAGCCATCGTCCCACCAATTATTGACAACTTGTTATTATCAACCGCGCTAAGTTGTGCATAGTTTATTGCTTGTGAGTTATTTATGTTAGAAGGGGGATATTCAGTTTACAAATATACTATTTTTCTTCCGCTCATATTGCAATTTCCGGTCATCTTTCCACCTGTCAATGATAACTTGCTATTTTCGATCGTCGTAAGTTGGCGAAACTTACAGCTTGTGAGTTATCTACATTGACAGGTGGATATGTTGTTTCAAGGTCTAGCACTCGCTGCACTGACATACTTAAGTTACCTGTCACTGTATCTCCAGATTTTCTTTAGATAATTTGTTAAGTCTACACCAGCCGCGGTGGTTGTAGTTGCTGTTTTATCATCTGTTCAGCTGTCAATTAAAGTACCAAATTTTGTGTAATAGCTCATTCTTATCATTACCGCGAGACAAAATTTTATGAATACCAAGTATAGAATGAGCATAATCAACTTTGACACGGAGCGCTTAATACAACATCAACATAAGCACGACCTACCGGATTGCCATAATCTGATAGTAGGACGAACTGGATCGGACAATACTAACCTTCTGATGAGTTTATTACTTAACGACCTCTTCAACTACAATTGAGTTCATATCTACATCATCAATCCACAGCAGGATAAATACGAGCTGCTTAGCGAATGCAATGAAAAATTAAAAAATTAACCTGGCGTAGGCGATGATATATTTATCATAAAATAACCCGAAGATCTAATTCCAGTGCCGAGCTAGATTCAGACGAGTATAAAATAATTGTCTTTGATGACATACCGCTCAGCAATCCCGAAATGGATAAGATAAAATCTTATTTTTCACTGTCGCGCAACAGAAAATGTAATGCAGTCTATCTGGCACAAGGATTTATAACGTCTATCGATTTATCAGGCGAAATACAGATTATTTTATACTATTCGCTGGATTTAACAAAGTTGATGCACAAAATATAGCCCGAGAGCAATGCGAAGGTGTATCAAAAGATAAATTTGCTGATCTTTATCATAACGCTACTGGCAGGATGCCGGCGCCAGATCACCCTGCTGCTCATGGAAATCATAGCACGAGATCGAAATCGTATGTTCAGATGTGGAATAAATAAGCTTTTAGATTGTGAAAATTAATCTAACATATACTTATAAAAATGGATGCAAAACGAATAGGAGTTCTGAAGAATTTGTTGCAACAAGAGCCGTATTTAAGGAGAATGTTGAGCAGGAACGAAAACAACAAAAAACTACAGAAGAAACTGCTAGACAGTTTAGACCGGTGACTGAAGCTGTACTTGGCAAACAGCCAGATATTTATATGGTATCATCTGAAGATATCGAAAAGTGGAATGAAAAAGGATTACTTGGTATTCTTGAAGAAGGACAGAAAAAAGTTGCAGAACAAGTTATTGAGCAAATAGGTAAACAAGCTGAAACCCAGAAAGAGATGATAAAGAAAATTGACGAGCAGAGAACATCAGATGAAGGAATATAACATTTGATTTTAGAGGAAATAAAAGAGGAACAACGACAGTAATTTATCAATAAGCTAAAAATTCAAATATTTGATAACATTTCTGATGATGAGTACATAAATTTTGATAAAGAATTATTCGGAAAATCAGCGTTAGTAAAAGAAATCAAACTTATGAAAGACGATGAAAGGAATAAAATAGACAACTATAAACTATAAGAGCAGATAATGAGAGCGTACTTGACGATATGGAATCAGCTGATCTGGTAGAAGCAAGAAATGTATATGACAAATACAGAAAAGGTATTATTACAGGTCATTATGTTAAGATCAATAAGTATATAATAAAAGGGATAAAAAGGATTCACCGATGGAAGAAAAAAATTGAGATCTTGACGAGAAACGAATGGTGTAAAAGAGAAGCTATGCCATCAACATCTATAACTCTCAAGCTCAAATAGTTGACCAGTTGATGCTATTAATAACATCAAAGGAAGCGGAAACGTGAGAACAGAAATCGACAACGAAATTGTTGAAATTTTAGATAATCTCAGATCAAACGGTTATCTAACAGCCGACGAAGATTATATTTTGCATAGTGATTTGATTTGCGGCGAATTAATTTGCTAACAGCAAAGCACAAACATCCAGAGTTCAGTTTTATCTCTCAGATAAAATAAGAAAGTTATCAACTACAGACTATGGCGGACAGTGGAAACTTCGTTATTTATAATCCACCAATCGTGCTGGAATCAGGAACGCAACATGAAATAGGACTAGTATCAGCTATTGCTTGGCACTCTATGGCAAATATCAGAACTAACGTGAATAACGATTTTACATTTCAATCAATCCAGCCAGCTTGCCCGGCTTGGACATCTGTTAAGATACCATAAGGCGCTTATAACGTTGCAGATCTAAATAAAGCAATAAAGTTATTTTTTACAACGAAAGTTGAGTCTGCATCAGACAATTTTGAGCTCATTCCAAACTATAACACACTGCGTGATAGAATCACTTTGAAAAACAATTTTCTTGAAGATTTCAGTACCGCCAATAGCATCTGGCCGTTGTTAGCTTTTGCTCGAAAACAGTATGGTTCTGGATCACAAAATGCTTCAATTTCATACGATGGCGAGTCACCAGTGGATATAACAGAAGTAAATTCGATTTTAGTGAACTGCTCGATTGCCAGTGGATCGTATACGGCACGTGGCAATCAAGGACAAACAATTTATTCTTTAAGTCCTGATGCATCACCTGAATTGCTAATGCAAGTAAATCCAAGAGAGATAATATACTATCCTGATAGTGTTGCAAGTCAAATATCTTCTATCACGATCACACTGACTGATTAATCCGGCCGGCACTAAATCTCAATAACGAAATTGTAACATATTATCTGCACTTGAGGTCAGTTAACCACAGTTAATTTTATCAGACAGTTTTGTAGCACAAAATGAAACAGAGAAAAATTTATTGCAGAAAAATCGTAGGAGGTTTCTTTGGAAATATATTCTCTAAAATAGTTGAAAATGTACCTGGAATTGCAAATAAAATAACACCTACCGCGTTAGACGCATCAAAAGCTTTTGCAATAGGAGCCTCATCTGCAGCTGGTGCAGCTGCTGTTGGTCAGAAGATTGTTGATAAAATTAAAGGCGGACCACCAAGTACAGCAGATATAAAACAAGTAATTTCAGTAATATCACCAACATCAGAAACAACTGCGCCCTTGACAAAAACGACAAAAAACCGCTACCCCCGCCAGGCGAAGAAATTATGAGAAAATTAGCAACTAAAACAAGACCTCGGAGTGCTAGCACTCGACCAGATATTGTGGCGTTCTAGTGGGTTGCTTTGCCTAACAATTACAAATAAAAAATGTCTGACAAAAATTGCCTTGACCTGATTGAGGAAATATACCAGCAGATAACTCAACAACAGAATTTGAATACGTTGAGTATCTCGATGAAAACAAAAACGAACCTAACAGAACAGGCATACGAACATTTAATACACGAGACGAGGACGTGTTTCTGCTACCACATAAAGCCGTACTTGAAGTACAAGGAAGTTTAAGAACAGCAGCTGGTGGAGATGTACCTGTTGATACACAAATAACACTTGTGAACAACGGTTGGTGTTTGTTTAGAAGCGCTAGATATCAACAAGTTAATCAAACCGTAGAAGACATTTCTATGCATCTTCCAGTAGCAAGTACTATTCTTAACGAAGTTTCGTTCAGCGACGACTACTCACGATCAGTTGCAACAAATATGATGTGGTGTAAAGATTCTGGACTTGAAACATCCGCAGAAGCTGATTTACTGAGACTTGCTACGGCACCAATTGCTGGTGCTAACGACGCTGGGACTCGTACTAATATTAACACATTTTTAGGTCCGCTTCATGCTCAATACGGGATATCGCCATCAGCTGATGATGCAGCGAATAATGTTAAAAACGCGCCAATAGCTCTTTGTAATGCGATTGGAATTACCCCCACCAGATGCTGCAGCTGACACAGCTGCGATGCTAGCAAAAGTTCAGTTTAAAGTTCCAATAATTAGAGCTCAATCTTACAACGAAGGTTATGTTAAACGATAAAAATTTACACCAACTCGAGACAAGTAACTATGATGCTTCCCCTTAGTACAATATTCGGATTTTGCAGAGACTACAATAAGGTATTTCGTGTGATAAAACATACATTTATACTTGACACAGCAGATCCAAACGATTGTCTGGTGAAAGCTGCAGGTGTCGCTGATGCACAATTTGTAATTCCACAATTGGCGTTGTGGATGTCACGTGTCGTTCCATTGATAGACAAATCAGTAGAACTTAAGACGATGTTAATAGCATTCACAAAAAAGTGTTTTTTGTGCAGAACAAAGGTTATCAAACCGCAATTCCAAATTGGATCAATAACACATGGAGGATAACAACAGCGCCAAGCGAACAGTTTCCAAGGCATGTATTTAATGTGCAAGACAAATATTTGTGTGAATAAATTCTAAACAGTATTCAGAACGATCCGAGCGATCGAATGCAATTTCACAGCTGGAGCTGACAGAGATGTATCTCGAGCTTACATGTATCTGATGGAAGCTATGCAAAAGTATCAGGATTCTGACAGTGGATCTCAAATTTCAATCGACGAGTTTAAAACACTCTATCGAATATTTCACTTTGACGTCAGTAAGCATAGCGAACGAGCTATTGGATTAACGTCAGATATAGAACTTATATGGACAGTTGGACAGATTTCAGTTGTTCCAGATAATGTGTATATGACTGTCCAGGTATAAATATGAGCGTTTTAATTTTTTTGAACAAAAGACAAATAAAATACAAATGAAATATATTACACACGAAGTGAACTTATCGCCTGGACAAGTTAAAAAATTAACACAAGCTGTTATTAAACGAAAGGCTGCTTCGCTGAAGAATGATTTCGGAACGCCAAGTGCTAGCACTCCGTCGGCAAAACTAATGCTAACACAGCGGCAACTCAATAAAATACGATTACGCAAGCCATTTATTTTAAAATTTATCAGAAGCGCAAGTTACTACATGGCTCGAAGTAAAGAAATGCGTGGAGGATTTCTGGGACCTGCACTAGCAATTATTGCAAAAACGGTTACTACTAAAATTACTGCCAGTTCTAGCAACATTATGGATAGCTGCTGATTCAGGGGCTATATCCGGAGCGACAAAAAAGAGCTGTGTCTGGAGACAGTATCACACAGTTAGTATAACGTGCAAAACATTTGACTTTTATCTAACAACAGTAATAAAAATGCCTGGGAAACGTAATACAGTGTAAACAACTAAAAAAAAGACAGAGAACCTCAAAGATGAACCGCAGAGCAGCCTAAGGTGGATCCATAGGGCCACTGCTAGCAGGAATAGCTGGAAATCTACTTTCCAATCTGCTGGGGATAGGACGTGGGACAGGACTAATGCTGCTTGGTACCCACCGTTGAGCAACTTTGATATTCTAGATAAACTGAAAGATGTCAACGGATTTCAAGGAGTATTTTCTAAAGACGAGTTATCACTTCCATCTGGAGAGCAAAGCTCTCTACCGACAAATCAAAGTTGTGTTATAAATATTCAAAATTTCAACGATGGATCTGGCACGCATTGGGTAGCTCTTTATAAAATCAACTATTTTGATTCGTTTGGTCTGCCACCAAGTGATGTTATCAAAGAGTACGTGCTATTGTCCAAGTATAAAAAAAAATCAGTTACTCTTCTAATCAACTTCAGCCAGTTGGAACTGCAGCTTGTGGATATTACTGCGTTATGTTTATCTAGTACATGGCTGGGATGAAAGCGCAGAGTGTAAAGTAGTCTGCTAGCGGACTGGGTGATTTTCTGAAATTTACATTACAATTTACACCTAAATCAAGCTTGGAAAACGACAAAATTGCAATTTTATCTTACAAGCAAATGTAAAAATGACTATATATTGCCTGAAGAGCAGACGTAAAACGGAAAATACAAACGAAACCACGGAAACATCTAAAAATAACAGACTAATGCTGAAAGGTATATGTGCTACCTGTGGCAGGAAAAAAAGTATGTTTCTTAAACGTGAGTCACTATTACCTGAAGATCAGGGAATGCAAAAAATTCCTGACGTTGTTTTAGTCGACGATTAAATTATAACAAAAATGCAACGCAAATCTTGTGAATGTAAAGCTGACTATGATCTCTGCATATGGCAAAATAAAATAATAACTTACTGTCAGTGTTGTAATCAACGAGCTGTAATCGGATCCTGCTTAGATATTCACAAGTTAATTTGCAAATTACCAAAACCCAGCCATGGATGGACTTTGCCTCATAATCCGTATACGGGCCTTGGAATCCGCACGATAAACAACTTGATAAAAATGACAATCTCAGCCTGGGTCAAGAACCGTATAACTAGGTCGATGCAATCGCAATGCGTCACGACATGTGTTACCGCGACATCAAAAATGATAAATCTGGTGGCGACAGTATTATATTTGATGAGCTAAAAAATATGAAACCTAGTGGAATAAGAGAGCGAATTGATCGTAAGCTAGTACAAGGTATCATTGGAGCGAAATATAACTTGGGTTTGGTAAAAGTCACTTTATGACAATGGAGTGCAGAGCACTCTAGCACATGAATTTCACAAACCTAAAGAAAGTTTCCTCGACGAAAGGTTATCGCAAATTCTGTTGATGACATATGGGCAATAGGTCTCGCTGATATGTCGAATACTTCACAGTACAATGACAGCAAAAGGTACCTGATGAAAGTAGTTGATGTTTTTAGTACATACGTGTTTAGTCTACCTCTTGCAGATAAAACAGGAGAAACTATAACTAATGCGATGCGAGGTATTATAATCAGCACAGAAAGAAAACCTAATAAAGTATGGACCGATCAAGGAGCGGAGGTTTTAATAAAGAATTCAAGCAGTTTCTGGAACAAAATAACATTATCAAATATATAACCGGGAATGAGGGGAAAAGTGTCAACGTCGAGAGATTTAATCGCACGCTAAAAGAAAAGATCTACAAACAACTCACAGCTAAAACATTAACAGATACATTGATGATCTACCAAAGATTGTGTCGGATTACAATAACACTAAACATAAAATAATTGGAATGTCTACCAACGAAACCGTTATTAATCCAATGCTAGTCGACGAGAATATGTACCGAAGACACAAATTTAAAGTTGGTGATCGTGTTAGAATTTTGCTAGTTAAAAAAAGTTTGAAAAAGGATTCACTCCGTATTGGTCCGAGGAAGTATTCGTTATGGATAAAATTTTGACAACAGTACCTGTAACGGAAAAGCTGAAAGATTCATCGGGAGAAGAAATTAATAAACGTTTTTACGAACAGGAGCTGCAGCGGAGAGAGCAGGATATATTCGTCATCGAGCGAGTAATAGTAGAAAAGGTAAGCGAAGTTTAGTCAAATGGAGAGGTTATAGATATAGTTTTAATAGCTGGATACCAACTAGTGAAATCAAAAATCTTTGATTGGATGGATTGCTAGCGATCCAATCCAGTCACAGTACATTTTTTCGTATTTCAAAAGGACAGACTTACATTTCACTGGCCTGCACAATGATATCAAATGTTGTTTTCGCTTGGAGTGTATAGCTGAGTGATCGCACTCTCCCATAAGGTTAAAAACCTTAACAAACAGAAAATCAAATTTTTTTTCGACGGTCATAAACTTCTAAGTGTCCACGATTCATAAGTGGCTTTAGCAACTCCAAGGATATTTGACGTTCAGAGGCAGTAAAATTAAACTTTGTAATCTTTTTAGCGAGGTGATATTTTACATTATACCGTGAGTGTGCTGCGCTATAAACTTGTTCATCTTGATGAACTATACCTGGTTCATCGGCAAATATTTCCTCCATGACAAGAAACAAATACGTTTCTAGGTCAAATTCGGAGTGTAAAGCCTCTGATTCTTCGAATCCTGATGCGCTGCAGTGTTTAGATGTTTTGCATCTCGACTGTTAACAGCACTGGAATTCGAAGAATCCTGATGCTCTGCAGTATTGAGATGCTGATGCGCTGTATCACGATCGATATCAGAGTAAAGATCTGACAGTCTTTTCGCGAGCAACTTAGTTGTTTAAGACATCTTATACATAAGACTTTGTATCTAATAACTGTAATAAAATGCCGGACGAAATAAGAATAATCGTAAGAGCTAAAATCTTAAATATGAACTTCTTATTCGACGCTGTCAAAATATTTTTCAGTGGTGAAAAAACAGAAAAAACGTATGTGAACTTTATCGTTGAATATCATCCTTACTCAGCGTTTAATGTGTTACAGACAGATTCTGAGGTATCAGAACTTGAGAAATACCAAAAAATATTTGTTAGATATGATAGAGACACCGTCATGAAATGAACTCACTGCTGTTTGACAAGGGAAGATCTAAGAAATTATTCTAAAAATTGCCATGTGAATAAACTGCAATTTTGCGGTAATTATCAAATCTGGATTGATTTGTTACTCGAGCTAATGTTATAAATCCTTATCAGCTGGAAGAGGCTGTAAGAAACATGTAAGAAATATGTTCCATGGTTATGTTAACGTTCTAGCTTGTTTTGAAGTAGAACGAGAAAAAAATACCAATAATTTGATCTTGCTCAGTAGCATAGAACTTGATCATATACTTCGACATGGAGAAATATTTGTCGAATACGACAAAGACATTTTAAACAAATATATAAATTGCTGCCTGACAAATAGAGAGGAAGCAAATATTTTAAATAGCAGGTGATTCGTATTGAAAGAAGATTCTGACATAAAATATTTTGTTAATGTTGATTTATAAACTCCATCAGCAACAAATTTTACTGACCTTAGGTTAATATTAAAATATTTTGCCGCTGCTGTTATTGAAGAAAATGATATTTCTTCATCTGTAACTGAGTTAGTTGTTATAACAGACTTAGCAGCTTCAAAGTTGATACCATCAGATACTTTACCTCGCCTAGTATTCTTTTGCTGTGTAACAAGGTCCCAGACGGTTATTGGTTTGAATACCGTGTCTGTGGTAAATAACTAGGCCACACTTCCTAGATAAATCTGTGGGAACTGTAACAGATTTGATTAGTGTTAGTTCCTCGAATCATCACCCGCAAGTAACCAACATTATTCATACTTCTAACAACTTTCTTTGTTTTAATATATTTTATTACACCTGTGTCGTTGGCCTCGTACAGATCATAAACAGGATGTTATTGAGATTCGTCTTGTAATGACAAATTTACAATGTTATTGTCTGATAGGCTCCCATTGACCTCATAGACTCCCATTGACCTGATAGACTTCCATTGACCTGATATACTCCCATTGACCTGATATACTCCCATTGACCTGATAGACTCCCATTGACCTGATATACTCCCATTGACCTGATATACTCCCATTGACCTGATATACTTCCATTGACCTGATAGACTCCCATTGACCTGATAGACTCCCATTGACCTGATATACTCCCATTGACCTGATAGACTCGCATCCCCGTTGGAATATCATCACAGAACAATGTATAAATAAAGTTCTTGATAAACATCTCGGTACGTTTAGCATCATTCTCCGATTCACTTTAATCTTATAACCAGCAGGAGTTCTAATTCCAAACGACGTTTTAGTTTTAAGATTAATCACCATTCCAAGCATATTTCCAGCATAGTGGTTGTACTTCTGATGAATGTAGAATATCTCCTGCTCACTAAACGTTGGTTTAAGTCCACTAAGCATAATTCTGTAAATCTTTAAATAGTACCAATTTTGTTTCTTTAACTGACATTTTCGTATTGTAATATTAGAGAAATATAAAACTGTAAATATAGGATGTTGAAATTGAGTGATATCGCAAAGAAAAGTTTATTCTCGACGGAAGGATATCAACCTAAACAAACTGTAACTGCATATGCTGGATTCGATAGCAGCTGTAGATCTGATAATAAACGTTAATTAGCAAATTTCTCTGCTAAAAATTTATATTATCTGCTTCTGCCAACAATAAAATCTGAGCTTGCCACGCACGAGGGTCTAAGATTATAGTTTAGTTTCATGTTCTGTTTCCTAAGCTAAATATATCTTCGGGATCGCAACAACAAGCTGAGGATAGGCTCGCCGATCAGACGCCTACGTCAGAATAGCTTGTTGCTCACCAATGCGATGAATTTATTAATCCTTATATCACATCAAAATCTCGTGAATTTTAACTGGGACAGATTTAATGTCGTTGTCAGATAATATACTTCAGGAGATGTAGAAGAAAATCGATGAGTACACAGCATCAGGTTCTGGTTGGAGATTTGATAAAATGACAGAAATACTATTTCACACCATGAAATATAATCCATTGCGAGGTAACTCGTATGTCGAGATGCCAACTAAAATTAAAAACTCGAAATGTCAAAAATTATGCCGATGACAAATGTTTTCAATAGAAATATTATCGGCGTTATTTCCAGCACGAGATCATCCTTATCGAGTGTCAAATTATATTAGTCATGTTAATAAACTCAATTTTACTGGATTAAGTTTCCAGGCGCTGAAAATCAAATTCCAAAATTCGAAAAGCAAAATAAACAGCTTTTACCTGGTGAGGTTAACGTGTTTTGGTGTTGATGATAATCTAAAAATCTACCCGATATATAATACCAAATGTGCATGTCAGCAGACAATAAACTTGCTGTTTTATAAAAGTCATTACGCGTGGATCAAGAACTTTAACGGGCTAGTCTGTGGGCAATATAATAAGCATAAGGGAAAGAAATATTTTTGTTTCAGACGCTTGCATGGCTATAAGTCCGAACAGGTACTTAATCGACATCTCGAGTATTGCTCTGATGTACAACGGATTTCTATGCCTGGCGAAGACGAAAAGGATATTACAATTTACAACTTTACACAAGATGAAATTTAATAATTTACGCAGATTTCGAATCTATTTTACTTCCAGTGTTAGGAGCAGAAAATAACCCTGATAAATCTTCGACAAGAAAAATACAAGAGAACATTTCCTGTGGAGTGGCATATAAAGTTTTATGTGCTGGTGATAAACGTTTACCAAAATCAATAATGATTTATCGTGGCGCAAATCCTGCTGTTTGGCTTCTGAAGAACCTTATCAACAAAACTGATTTTATCCTGATATAACTCGCTAAGACAAAACAAAAATGAAACCGCTAACAATAAACAAGTAGCCCATTTTACAGCAGCAGATGTACGTCATATTTGTGAACGTAAGCTTGATAGTCTGAAGTTTATGGCTGCATCGCTAGACGAGCTAGTAAAAGGCTGCGGTAAGTTTGATACTTTGACTGAAAATTTCGGTGAAACTGATAGCAGTTTATTGACATGAAAAGGAATTTTTCCCTACGAATATCTTGATGATTGGAGCAGATTTGATGAAACGTGTTTACCTGACAAAGATATGTTTTATTATCGGTTAAATCTTGCGAGTGTCAGTGATGATGATTATGCTCATGCTAAATCGATATGGGACTCGTTCGGCTGCAAAAACTTGGGAGATTATCATGACTTGTATCTTATCACAGATGTGCTGTTGCTCACAGATATATTTGAAAATTTTCAGAGATGTCAGCGCTGACAACTACGGACTCGACCCAGCTAGGTAATATTCAGCACCCGGGCTAAGTTGGGATGCATTACTGAAACATAGCAAGATAAAACTAGAACTGTTAATAGAACCTAGATATGTTCAACTTTACAGAACGTGGAATCCGAGGATGAATAAGCGTCATAACAAAAAAAAATGTTAAGGCTAATAATAAATATCTACCCGACTATAATAACATGGCACCATCAAGTTTTATAATCTATCTCTACGCCAATAATCTGTATGAATATAACATGTCGGAGTCTATGCCATATGGTGGTTTGAGATGGATCAATGAAACACAGTTTTTTGATTTTACTGATAAAATCGCAACAGCTGGATGCGAGAATTCTGATATCAGTTGTTTTGTTGAAGTTGATCTTGTCTATCCTGTTGAGCTTCATGATGCGCATATTGATTATCCATTTTGTCCAGAATCAATGCTGATCGATTACAGTTTATTATCTGATGAACAGAGAAATTATTCGAAGGGTAAATCTGTTGTTCAAAACTTAGTTCCTAATCTGCTTGACAAACGGACATACGTTTTGCGTTACAAAACTCTGAAACAAACACTTGATCTTCATCATGATCTAGTATTAAGAAAAGTTCACAGAGTTCTAAAATTTAATCAATCACGTTGGATGGAAGGTTATATCGACTCAAACACAGCATGACGAGCAGCTGCCAAAACAGAATTCGGAACAAACCTTTTCAAGCTTATGAACAACAGCGTCTTTGGCAAGACTATGGAAAAATATTAGAAAGCGAGTCAATATTGAGATCGTCAATAACATGGAACTTGTAGCATCTGACGATTTTGTCAGTATGAAAATACTTAATGAAAATTTAGTAGCCATTCAACGAGGAAAGACAAACTTGAAGTTAAACAAGCCAGTTTATGTCGGTATGGCAGTACTTGAAATATCAAAGTGGCTAATGTACCAATTTCATTACGATTTTGTTAAGGTTAAGTGGCCTGATTCAGAACAGTTATTTACAGACACTGACTCTCATTGTTGACATAGGACTAGAGGCTTGTAAATAAGATATCTTAATTCTTCAACTTGTTTACTGTAAAAGTTTTCTTTTGCAAACAGATTTATAACAAAGACATTTTCTTAAAGACAACATTTCTGAGTCACATATTATGAAACTTATATGAAGCTACAAATGCCAAAAAGGACACAGAAATTAGTTTTCTGAAAGTAAGCAATAGCATGGTGGTTTTGTGACCTTTTCGTTGGAGCGGTAGTTCTGTTAGTTGAGCCTCAGACTCGTATTCCAAGGGTCACAAGTTCGATTTTCCCCCAGGCATACCGGTGTCACCTGCCTCAAGGTTACCGTACTTTGAAATTTTGGGATGTCCATGGTTTTTGTGGCTGAGTATAACATAAAATTACGAATACATCGGCTTTTATCGTCAAATTATATTAGATTTGGAATACCCCTTTTTTCGTTAAATATATTGTAAATGTCAGATATTCTCGGATTTTATGGCAAAGTGTAATGTAAAATTCTGAATATTATATTTTTAAGTTTAAATAGAATATACAATTTGGGAAAGCTGGGATTGCATTGTTCAACATAATGTAAATTTCACATATGCTCAGATTTTATCGTTAAGTATAATATGATAGTTGTAATACTTCTAGTTTTATCATTAGGTAAAATGTAGCATTTGGATATCCTTGTCTTTCATCGTTAAGTATGTTGTACAATTCGGAAATCCTCAGATTATATCGTTGAGTCTATGTAAAATTCGAATAATACTTGATCTAGATATATCGTTAAACTATATTTGAAATTTCGGATCATACATGTTTTTGTCGTTAGATTAAATAAAATTCAGATCATCTCCGTTTTCGTCATTGAAAGTAAAATATAATTGCAGATAATCAAATTTTTCATGCAAATAATGTAGGCTCTGAGATTCGTGGAATTCGTTGAATTCAATTTCAGCTAAACAAACTAGTCGTGCTCGAATGAAAATATGGCCAGTTCTTCTCGAATACTCACGTATACAACAAATTCCGAAAAAAAAATTGTAATCGATAACAAACATTAAGAATCTCATAACAAAATGTTGTCAGACGAACAGGATATATAAATACTAGCTTAATAAATGACAAGCATCCCATAGTATAGAATCGTAGTTCAGCAGTGTTACAATCTCTGGCAGGAAAACTTCCAAGCACTACAGTGCAAATTATGATACGGACAATAGTAAAAGACAAAACAGATGAAAAAAATAAAAAAAAAAAAACAAGTCACAGCGTATGACACTAATTGTACGAATAATACATGAAACCCAATCCATCGTACGAATGAACAAATCCTACGAATATTTCATGAAACCCAATCCAGGTACAACTGAGCACTATGACATTCAAATGGAATGAAAAGGGACCAGAAAACAATATGGTTGTTGTTTTTGTTCTCCAAAATTTCGAATTAAGGTTGACTATTGCCAAGAAGAGCTAAATCAATCGGCACACAAACATGCGTACAATCGAGGAGAGAGAGAGAGAGAGAGAGAGAGAGAGAGAGAGAGAGAGAGAGAGAGAGAGAGAGAGAGAGAGAGAGAGAGAGAGAGAGAGAGAGAGAGAGAGTAACAAATGTCCGAATACTAAAAAGATAGTCAAATGACAGCGAAGAAGCACCGTACCCGTTAACGTGCCGGAGAAGCTGCTCAGCAGAACCTTACAACAGGGTTTTGTCCTAAGTATGTATTTCACAGAAAATGATATGATAGATACATGATCCCGTGTGCACAGCCTGCTCATGGTGGAGTCTTTGGTAATAATTTTTGTAAACATTTTTTGACGTAGAACGCGAAGGACTTTATGTTAGGAAAGCCCTCTCTTTGTTCTTTCGAACTGCGTCTACAACTCTATTAGAAATTTTTAATGTGGCTGAGCTGCATGAAGAGTTGAGAAAAAAAACTATCTTTATGGATAAAGGCGAGCGTACCCGTGACGTACGTTATGTAATATGGAATACAAAAGTGCGAAGAGAACGTTAAGAATGAAAGAGAAAAAAAAGGCAGATTTGTATGTAGATAAGTTCAATAGAATAGTAAGACTGCATAAAACGGTTCATAGACAATATATATTTGAACCATATTTAGTAAACCAAGGGGTGGGTCAAGAACGTCTGGAGTCAACAAAATCTAGAATATAAGTTGGTACCTTAACAATCCCATGAGAAAGGAATGTCAGCAGTTTATTCTCTTGTAGGGATCGGCATTGGCAAGGGTGGTATGTATCCATTAATTGTGCTAGTATCTGGGCAAAGAATCTGGGCCTGCATTGTTATATGGATGAGAGTTTGGTTGACTCGATTACAGATATAAGGCAGAAGTTTGTCAAGAAAAGCTGCAAGAAAATTTCAAGGTCTCGATCAGCGCTTACCTAAAGAAGTAGTCAAGGATTGTGGTCATTTGGTGGATATGTTGATAAAATCAAATTTTATCAAAGTTTTTTTTTCAATAAAATCTGCAGAGCAAAATATCAGCAAGGAACATTGTGTTTAACAGAGAATTTTTGATTTCCTGTGTCGTGAATATGAGAGCATTTGTTTTGTTAAAGATTTATATTGTGCTCTTGTGAAATACCAGTTTGAAGACATTTTACACTTATACGTGAATACCTTATATTCTATGTCGAAACCTATTTGCAAGTGGAATATTGAATGATAAGTTTACTGCTTCGAAAAGAAAGATTGTGAAGATCTAAACTTGACTCGAAACCCAAACTTTTACACTATGCAAGTGTCTTCATTGATCTGCAGCCACTCGTTGTCTGGAAGTTATGGAAAATGGTTGCGTGAAAAGATTTGGTCTTATGCAAATATTGCAAAGTTGACAATGTGTTCTATTTTCTCTGAGGACGAGTTTAATTGTAACCTTTATCAAAAATTGGTTGCAGAGTCTTCTATTCTAACAATGAATGCAATATTATGTTGGAGTAAAAACTAGACTCAGTAGATACACTGACCTTTCTATGAAGATGAAGAGAACACAAATGATCTTGAACATGGTCACTGACAATATGCTTGTAGATTAGATTAAGTTAATTGACCTATTTCATTTGAGATTATGTTAATTCACCAATTTCGTTTGAGGTTAAGATGATTGACTTATTTCATTTTAGATTAAGTTAATTGACCTATTTCATTTGAGATTATGTTAATTCACCTATTTCATTTGAGGTTAAGTTAATTGACCTATTTCATTTTGATTAAGTTAATTGACCTATTTCATTTTAGATTAAGTTAATTGACCTATTTCGTTTGAAATTAAGTTAATTGACCTATATTACTTGGGATAAAGTTAATTGACCTATTTCATTTGAGATAAAGTTAAATGATCTATTTCGTTTTAGATTAAGTTTAATGACCTTTATCATTTTGACTGCCATACATATGATAAATTTTAGACTCCTGTTGATCTCTGACAATATACTTGAAGATTAGATTAAGTAAATTTTAGACTCCTGTTGATCTCTGACAATATCCTTGTAGATTAGATTAAGTAAATTTTAGACTCCTATTGATCTCTGACAATATACTTGTAGATTAGATTAAGTAAATTTTAGACTCCTACTGATCTCTGACAATATACTTCTAGATCAGATTAAGTAAATTTTAGACTCCTATTGATCTCTGACAATATACTTGTAGATTAGATTAAATAAATTTTAGACTCCTATTGATCTCTGACAATATTCTTGTAGATTAGATTAAATAAATTTTATACTCCTATTGATCTCTGACAATATTCTTGTAGATTAGATTAAATAAATTTTAGACTCCTATTGATCTCTGACAATATACTTGTAGATTAGATTAAATAAATTTTATACTCCTATTGATCTCTGACAATATTCTTGTAGATTAGATTAAATAAATTTTAGACTCCTATTGATCTCTGACAATATACTTGTTGATTAGATTAGGTAAATTTTAGACTCCTATTGATCTCTGGCAGTATACTTGCAGATTAGATTAAGTAAATTTTAGACTCCTATTGATCTCTGACAATATACTTGCAGATTAGATTAAGTAAAATTTAGACTCTTATTGATCTCTGACAATATACTTGTAGATTAGATTAAATAAATTTTAGACTCCCAATCATGCGAAGGAGAGCGATAATTCTTTTAAAACGTGCTAGGCAAATGTTGTAACTCATTTAAAACGTGCTAGCCAAAAGTAATAACTTATTTAAAACGTGCTAGGCAAATGTAATAACTCCAATTCTCCCAAGATTTTTGTATTTTCTTTAGTGTGATATGTTTGATTGTTGTTCCTATTATATTCTCCTGTTACACTGCAAATATTAATTATATGTTATGTTGATGCCGCATATATTAATAATGCTACACTGCATATATTATTGCACTCCATACATTAATTATTTGTCATACTGCATACATTGATTATGAAATGTTGACGTCGCATACATTAATTGTGTTATACTGCATATATTGATTATATGTTACGCTACTTATATTAATTATCTATTATTTTGCATACATTAATTATATGTTACGCTACTTATATTAATTATCTGTTACTTTGCATACATTAATGATATGTTACGCTACATATATTTATTATCTGTTACTTTGCATACATTAATTATATGTTATGCTACATATATTAATTATCTGTTACTTTGCATACATTAATTATATGTTATGCTACATAAATTAATTATCTGTTACTTTGCATACATTAATTATATGTTATGCTACATATATTAATTATCTGTTACATTTCATGCATTAATTATATGTTATGCTACATATATTAATTATCTGTTACTTTGCATATATTAATTATATGTGTATGCTACATATATTAATTATCTGTTACACTGCATATATTAATTATATGTTACGCTACTTATATTAATTATCTGTTACATTTCAGACATAAATTATATGTTATAATAGATATATTAATTACGTTATACTGCATATCTATATCTAAATTGTTAAATGTTACGCAAGAAATTTCTTTGAACATTCATAAATATATTTACATGTTTAATGTGCTGTGTCTTCATTAATATGACTTTAATATCTTTATTACCAATTATGTAATAACGAAAATAAAGAAAGTCTGCCAGTCAGACATTCAACGTTTAAATTGGATGCATAAATGATTATGCAAGTCTTAAATGTTATATAATACATACATTTTGTAAGGTTCATAAAATTACCCGTTTGGAATAGGAAAATCCAGGACCTTTTTCGTCAAATCGAGAAAGAAACCTAGAATGTAATTCGCCGTCATATATTCGGAACTACGTTTGCTCGCGTAACAAACTGTGGCGGCGAAAGGAAATAAACTCATAACCTGAATATTATCAACCTTTTCTGTTGCAACATAAGTGGTTCATTCCGCCAGAAGCGAATCACCAAATCCATCAAACTCATGTGAATTCCTTTACGGAAGAGAAATCAAGCGATGTTTCGATTGCATATACAATGCTGATTAATCTTGCTGTCAGAAATAACAGTCAAAATGCGCGTAAGATATTGCATTCGGCAATCATCTCTCTCTCTCTCTCTCACACACACACACACACACACACACACACACACACACGTGCGAGCGCTATTTGAAATTTCTTTCTTAAAAGGAATGTAACACTAATAATAAAATAGCAAATAGATATTTCCTGGATGACAATACTAGCGGATATTTCCTCAAAATGTGCAGACTCACTATGTATGTTCATGAACCAATGAATAATCCAAAAGCGCAGATTTTTTTAATCGAGATGTAAAAACACTGCTAAATATTAATTACTTTTTCAAAACCCTGCATCCAGCACCTTTTTTTTATTATTGTTGTTTTGTTTGTTTGTTTTTTGTTTCTTGGGGTGTTTTTCTTTTCTTTAATTTGTTAATGTTGCTGTTTTTGTTTGCTTTGTTTTGTTTTGTATTTCCCTCAATTTCCCTTATAATTCAGTTGGAGGGCAAAAGGGACGAATACTCTAATCTAGCTTACGAAAGCACATCGACTTGTCGATATGCAAATCATTAGATAAGAAAAATATTATATACACAGTTTTAAAGCCCCACTCCTACCTCTTTGCGTGCTCGGAGATGTAGAATGTGCTAATACGAACCCGTATTTCGTACGAGGCGAATTCTGGGGACAGGAATGGTGGAAGTACAGTTTTTAGGTGGCTGAACTCATGACCAGAAGGGTCCAGTGTTCCCATTCGATCCTTCCAAGTCGGCTATCGTTGAATGTCCTTGTGCAAGGAACTTTACTTCAATTGCCCAGCGCTAAATACCCTAGCTGTGTTGCTGAACTATAAAACACCAGACCAAATCTAAATCATGGCAACCCATTGAAAACCACAATATTATTGACTCGCCTAACTGAGGAAGAACAATTCACCGAAGTAGGAGCTGGCTACATGTTCTTCTGGAGTGGCTGAAGTAAATAAGAGAGACGTGAAGCTTGTGATGGATTTGCAATCAAATCACAGCTAATTAGCAAGCTGAGGAATCTTCCAAAGGGCGTGAATGACAGACTAATGCAAATGAGACTCCCACTGTCTGGTTACAGATATGCAACTATCATCAGCACCTATACGTCCACCATGACCAACCCAGATGAGATCAAGGACAATTTTTTTGAAGACCTGGGGTCTCTTATTGCAGAAGTACCAAAGGCAGACAAGCTCATCGTCCTTGGTGACTTCAATTCTAGAGTTGGCACAGATCACCAGACATGTCCAGGTGTCATTGGCAAATATTGCCTTAGCAAATCCAATAGCAACAGATTCCTACTACTGAGAAAATGCTCTAAACATTACCTCCTAATCACCAAGACAGTTTCCCGCCTGCCAAAAAAGCAAAAAGTCGTCTTGGATGCACCCACGCTCGAGACACTGGCATTGTATTAACTACGTCATAGTCAGAAGAAGAGACAGGCAGGATGTCCAAGTGACGAAGGCTAGTCGAAGTGCAGAATGCTGGGCTGACCACATGCTCATAGAGTCGAAACTCAGTATTTGGATCCATCCCAGCAGACTTCTACAAGGCAAAAAAGATTACTAAATGTCACCAAGCAGAAGCAGGAGAATTTGAAACATGCATTTGTTGAAGAATTCAATAAAACTCGGAGAATGTAAAGGAAAACTGTGCATCTTTAAAATACTCGTGTATTCAACTGCATCCAAAACCCTTGGTCCCACCACACGTAAACATCAAGATTGGTTTGATGAGAACGATGCTGGCAAACAGACTTCTGAATAAGAACATCGTCTACAGAAGGCCTGTCTAAAAGACAGCACTTCATCATCCAAGAAGGCAACCTTCAACAACATTAAGAGGACTGTCCAATGCAAACACAGAGAATTATACGACTCGTGGCTGAACAATAAGGCAGGTGCAGTTCTGTCCTATGCAGACAGGAATAATATGAAGACCTTCCATTATGCATTGATGTCAATATACGGGGCACAGTCATCAGGAACATCTCTAATACTGAGTTCTGACAGATCAACACCGCTCACTGACAAACAAAAGACACTTCAGCAACATCCTCAATCGGCATTCTTCTATCAGGGAAGAGTCAATTGATCAGCTTTCCCAAGTGGAAATCCAGATGACACTTGCTGATCCTCCAGAGCTGACTGAAACTGTGAAAGTAATCCACCTGATGTCAAATTGCAGTAGATGCTATACCGACAGAAGTATACAAAGCCTGAGGCTCACATATGGCACAGGAACTGACCGAACTCTTCAAGTCAATGTGTACTCACGGAACTATAGCCCGGAGGTTCGATGATGTGTCCATCGTCCACTTGTACAAGTGGAAAGGCAACAGTCAATCCTGTGACAACCATCGGGGATTCTACTTCCTTTCAGTAGCTGACAAAATCCTTGCCAGAATTATGCTTAATCGTCTTGTGCATGAAATCGATCAAGGGCTCCTGCCAGAGATTCAGTGGCTTCAGGAAAAAATGAAGAACTACAAAGATGGTGTTTGCAGCTAGTCATCTCCAGGAGAAATGCCAGGAATAGAACTTAAATCTGTACATGACATTCATCAATCCAACAAAAGCCTTTGACACAATCAGCCGCGGAGGCCTTTGGATGAACGTGGATTAGATTGCCCGGAGAAATTCATTACGATGGTTCGGCAAGTCCATGATTGCATACTAGCTAGTGTTGTGGATGATGGTGAGTCATTTGAAACATTCTCAGTCGCCTTTGGAGTCACACAAAGAAGCTCTTCTACGGAGAACTGAAGGAGGGAAAGCGATCTCAGGGTGGTCAGAAGAAAGGCTTGAAAGATTCCCTCAAGTCACAGGCAATTCAGAGTATAAATTGGCCTGATCAGCCATTTACGCACTCAAAGAAACCACACCAGTCAGTGATGGTATGGTCGTCTTCGAACTCAAAGGACAAACAACACCATGTCATACACTACATTTAGCTGCCGGACAAAAAGGGCTATAAGTGAACAATAATTGGGAGGATAGTACTTTGTCAATATGCGCATCTTTCAATGATGATCACAACACGTACAAAGGTTCATAAAGATTTCCCTGAAAACTGAGACTAGTTGAATTCAAGATTATATCATACTTTTAACTAACAGAACTCACAGACGCACAATGATTTGTCTGTGATGACTACAATATTTCCCTAGTTTCAATGGGATCTAATGCAATATGCAAAACTAGTTGCATTCGCAAGATTCTGTAATATACTACCTCCAGCGTCAATGCAATAAAGGGCAATAACTCTAACACATTTGGAAGAGCACATTGATTTTGTCTATATACGCATTTACAGATGATGACCATAATACATACCAAGTTTCATGCCATTCAAAAACTGGTAGACTCGATTAGATAAACAGACGGAGGTTCATGAAGGTTCTTATGTATCCCCAGTCTTC
Organism: Megalonaias nervosa; assembly: GCA_016617855.1. NCBI lineage: Eukaryota > Metazoa > Mollusca > Bivalvia > Unionida > Unionidae > Megalonaias > Megalonaias nervosa. Next base: position 68,999 of record JAECUM010005728.1, read on the forward strand.
GGCGTGGCGGAAAATTTCTGAAGGCCATCAGCAGCAGGGAGGGTGAACAGACCATTTTGCTGGAGACCTTATTTATGAAAAATAAACCTTCCTAAGAAAATGAAATCTCAAGGTCAAATAACGTTAAACCAAAACCTGTCATGCCATAAGATTTCTCAAATTGGGTTAGCTCATTTTGTTACATCATCTGACGCGCGTTTTTATTTTATGGTGTGTTTCGTTTACGCGCTGGTCACTCAACGCTGGTCGTTCACCCTCCCTGCTGCTATAATTAACCAAAGATTTTATCCAGACCTATACGATACCTAGATCTTGGGTTATGTAAATTTATCGTTATAAATCCGAACGGAACAGCTTGTGCTTTTGAAAAGAAGTTTTTAAACTTAATCATGTCCATGTCCCCTGAACACCAAGTATAATAAATATTTTGCAAAGTGTAATTATCTACTCCATTAAACACAATTAAGATATTACAATTATCTCTGATCACTTTAGGTATTTGTGTGTATTTCTGAGTTAAATAAATCATGTCTGTATTTTTGTGACGGCCTCTCGAAAATATCCGAGCTGGATTTGATTGTTTGTCCAGCATTACATCATCGTATACTACAAGATTATTGATACATCTATCAAGATCATCTATGGATGGAGCTTCATCGATATCGGTAATAAAATCAATAACATCATTATCTTTATCAGGACAAGTCAGCGACTTTGCATTTTCATTAAAATCTTTAAGTACTTCGTAACATCGTTGATCATCTACAGATGGTGCTACTAAATATAATTTATCCCACTTGAGCCATCGCATTGTCAGATTAAGTAATAATTGCGTTTTACCAGACCCAGATGGGCCAAGTATAATTGCTCTGATGGAATTTGGTAGTGCTGGATGATGTTTGACTGGCTCTTGTTTTCGTGTCGCTGAGAAGTCAATTATATCCATACAATAAATAATATGGATTTATATTGTGTTAGATGTAGAGCACCCACCCATACCAGTGGATTAACAACAATAATAACAAAAAATAATAGGCACGCACTTACAGGCAAGTGTGTGAAATGTGGTACAAAAAAATACAAATTTATTCATCGACAAAGACAGGTGGAGATATTGCTGCTTCGTTAGGTAAATTACCAGGAGCTCCATGGGCAAAGTATCCTGGTGAGAAACATTTACCTGGATATCATTATTGTGGTCCAGGAACCCGACTTGATATTCGACTTGACGAACGAGATCAACCAAGACCTGGAGAGTACCCAATAAACGTGATTGATCAAGCGTGTCACGTTCATGATGTCGCGTATAAAAATCCAAATTTGCAACAACGACATATTGCAGATGTAAAGCTGATTCACGCATTAAATTCCATAAAAAATAAATCTCTCAGAGAAAAACTTGCTAGCTTCCTAGTAATATCTGCTATGAAAGGTAAACTAGTGCTAGGAGCTGGTAATTAATTATATAATTATTATAATGGAATCTGTTTATTATAGCCCAAGAGGATATTGGAGAGGCAGAGCAGCGATTACTAAACTTGCTGAAGCAGCAAAAGTCTCACGTTCTGTTGCTGCAGCGTGGTTAGCACGACAGGCAATATGGCAAATTTATCTACCACCACCTAAAAAAATTCAGTACGCACATTTTGATGTCAGCACCCCTAATGAAGTTCATCAAGCAGATATTTTATTTTTACCACACGATACTATTAAAGCACGTAGACGTCAATCACGCACGTACAAATACGCATTGACTGTCGTTGACGTTGCAAGTAGATATAAAGAAGCGGAACCACTGTCAACAAAGACGGCAATTGAAGTTGCATCTACGTTTGAACGAATTTATCAACGAGGATCCGGACCACAAGGTGGTCTACGATGGCCACAGTTGCTACAGGCTGATCCTGGCAAAGAATTTCTTGGTGCAGTGTCATCGTTGATGAAAAAATATAACGTTAAAATCAGACGAGGACACACTGAAATTCATCGTGATCAGGCAATCGTTGAACGATTTAATAGAACACTTGCTGAGCGGTTATTTGGATATCAATATGCAAAGGAAATATCCACTGACTTTAAGTCCATGGAGAGATCTCGTGAATGGGTTGCAAGGTTATCAAGTGTGATAGCTGCGTTAAATAATGAAATTACTCGCGCAACTTCTATGAAACATTCTAATGCGATCACAAAGAAATATATACCAATACGCCGACGTGAAACTTCCTCTCAACCAGTACTAGGTAATGTGACCGTAAGATATTTATATGAACCTGGTGAACTTGAAGGAGGTAAAAAAGAGTAACTGATCCTATCTGGAGTGTGACTACACATAAAATTTCCAGCGTGGTAAGGTCCACAGGTAGACCTGCAATCTACAGATTAGATTCAACTGCTCCTCAGCGTGGATTTGTACGCGAATAATTACAAATAATTCCTAAAGACACACAATCACCACCGCGTTCACTTTTGTAAACTTGCACCTCTACGTCGATTACATTCAAGACAGGTCAGCATCACATTTTCGCGTGTGTGACCATGACTACTATTAATTCTATCAACGGTAAATTGTCTTGGATTATTATTCGAATACTGCCACAACATTACTGCGTTACGATTTGCACAATGATTATTCTGTCGTTGTTTTAGTGTTATAATAAATTCAGCATCCATATCAAAGTCGCGATTATATTTTTTGTCACATTGCTTATAGCTCGCTAATTTTTTCTTGATGACGACAAAGTTGTTAGTGATTTCTTCGGTTATTACGCAATCCATGATAACCCTGTGTAGTTTAGATATTCTTCTGACTCCAGACTGATTTTTTTTTTAGTTTAACAGCATCAAATCCTGGTATCATAAATGTTTGTAATTGATTTTCGGTTATTTTTTAATGATCAAGAAATATTTGTTTCCACCTTAAGTACAATTTTATAAAATCTAATCTTTCTTTTTCATTAAGACTATCTCCTGATCTAGGAGGAGTAGTTGCTCCTAAAACAATACTTCGGTTAGCAAAAACCAAATCCTCGATGACTGTAATTAAGTGTTGTATCATTTCAATTACCTGTTGTTTTATATCGTCGATATAATACTGTGATAATACCGAAAAAAGATTTTGTAAATTACCGAACACACGTGTATATTCAAAATTAATTGGATCTAAAAATCTTTGAATACCTTCCTCATAAACTATTTCCTTTTCACGATCTGGTCCTTCTCTAATAACATCAAATAATGCAGTCTGATGCGCAGGAATTACTATATTATTATGTGGATCCTGATTAAGAAATTCAAATATGTATAAATCTCGATATTCTGGACGTTTTATAAATATCCGCCTCGTTGTAAGAAATTCTTCTCGTTTTGGTTCTGGAATTTCAATATAAACCGGTGCAACATCAGGCCATCCTAGCACGGATCTGACCGATGACTGATAAATATCTACAACATAATCAGGGGAATTTATTTCAATCGCCGATGATAATGTTGGTTCGTAAACAGTAATTGCTATTTTGGATTCTTTTCCTGTAATAGATTTAATTCTACGTTGGAACTCATCATTAATCTGTTCTATTTGGTAACTGCCCGTTGAAATTCCAACAACTTGCCAATCAGGAGTTCCATCAGGTTTATTCTTATTTGCAAACACAAGTGAATTGTTTGCTGGTAGTCCACCAAAAGATTTTGATCTAATATTTGGCCACTATGATAAACTCGTAATTGTGCTAGCGCTATTTCACTTGCTGAAATTGCAGTTGGAAAGTTAACGCTAAATTCTGGACTGGTTGAACTTAGTGATATCATTGTAGTTTTTGTATGCATAGTATTAGTGACGATCTGTTGTAATAGTTCGCGCGATCTTTGATCTGACATTATTATTACTGTTATTATTTTAAATCGGGAACTTTTTGATCATTTATTTTTTCACCTTGGCTATTGCCAAGGAATGCTTCATTGTAAATTTTCATTATCGTTGTGAACTCCTCATCGGATATTTTACCATCACTGAGATACGACGAAAGATACGACAATAGTTTAATGCATGCAGACACCGGCGTGTGTAGTTTTATCATATACTCGTGTAATTTTGTGTTTGTACATGTAGCTATCTTTTTTGCGACAATACTGAGGATACCTGCGCATGTTGTTGCCGTTGAAACGACAATTGTTACAACTGCAAGTGCTGTCATTGTTATTGTTGATAGCAATACACCTGCGGACGCGATGATAGCAGAAACTGAATAAACAATTATATCAATGATAACCACACGCCTGCGATATTTTTATACTTTTACTGTATAATTGTCAACGATATTTTTTAGTTTGGTCTGACACTCACATACTTGATTGTATCTGTAACGATCCACGTCGATATGGAACTGGAGTCCCTGGGTTTGATTCATTATAATTAAGTCATTTAATTAAGTAATTAATTGAGGAGTTTCAGCTACAAATTCCAGACACCACCAGTATGATACCGGGGTTAATTTTTTATCAGATGGTTACAGTATAAATTCTTCTTCGACATCTTTATTTAATATAATAGATACAGTTCCAGAAAAGACATCGACTGAATGACGTCATGGAAATGTAGCAAATATCCAAAATTTTTCTTTACTGAATACAGACAGGCTGTACACGCCAGTGACTTCCGCGGTATGTTTGATGGTGTTATTTTGCGGTGTCCATGTTCATGGTCCTGATGCTACTGTCTACACTATGTTGTTAATTTGTCTGTGTGGAATTTTAACAAGATTAGTTTTATCAACGATATTAGGAATTTCACTAACAATATCGTTGATTTTTGTGTTAATGTCAGCGAGTTTAATATCTACAACCACTGGATTACCAAAAAATTCATATACAGATCTGTTTATGTTTCTACGAAAATTCAAGAATGTTTGTACGTGATTGGAAAAATCAGTTTTGAATGCGGTCATTTCATCGTTGATTGTTGTTAATGATGTCACCGTCGGAATGTTGCTATCGTCGACGTATTTTTTTTTGTTGCAGCGTCGAAATCCGATTCTGGTGTTCTGAGATTATTAATACCATTATTATTCATGTTGAGAAATGCACGCATTATACCACCGCTGACTAACACAAATTTAGATTCTTGATCATCGACGTATTTTTTTGTTGCTGCGTCTGATTCTGTGGCTGGGTTTCCAAGGTATGTAGTTTTATTTTGATTCATGATAATGATATCAGTGATTGAATCACCAGCTTTTTTGATATAATCGTTAACTGACTTACCGGAATCTTGTATTTTACCTTAATCAGCAAAAGTAACGATATTATTAACAACCGCGGTGGGAATTCGTATAAGTACATGACAGTTGTACATTACTTGTCTTTAATCGTCCTTGTTTATCCCGAAAAACAACGACTTCATTTTGATCCACGCTTGTAATGTTTAATAAATCATCGATTTCGTTTCTGAGCTGATCAAGAGTTGCATATTTAGATAAGTCACCTTGCTGAGCTTTACCGCGAGAAGATCTTCCATAAATATCTACCATTATATTTACCAATGTCTGTTTAAAACGTTTGTGCGCGGCTATGCCTGGTGGTGGTATATTCGTGTACGACTTTATGAGGTGGTTTTCCTGGCGGTGCCAGTGAAATTGCGTCGAGTACAGCGAGGGTTTCACGGCCACATACTGGTGGATCTGTTAATTTTTGTGTTGATAATGTTGAATACCAGATTGGAATATCACCGGCTAAATTACTATATCGTAAAAATTCTTTTGGTGGTGCCAACCCATACGAATCGAAATAAACAATTCCACGTGGATCAATCGCGTATGCAACCCAATGAGTGCCTAGGCCAGAGTTTTTATTGAGATTAATAATACCAGTTTCAATATTGTTTGGTTGTTTTGGTAATTGATCACGCATAAAAACACCACTGAAGTTTTTTATGTTCAGTTGCTTAGCAGCATCAAGTAAATCAAAATTAGACATAGGTAGAATCATCGAACTGTCCCGGGCATTCTTAGACCTTTTCCGTACCACGAATATGGGGTCCCTGGAAGTCTTAGACCTTTTCCCTTTTGTTTGGAGGTTTTTATTCCGTGACCTGTTGCTTTCTTTAATGCCATTCCAGCAGCAGTTCCAACAGCACCTAACGCAGCTGCTTTCGCAACAGCTGGGACTGCAGCGGCTATTATCGCTGGTAACGCGGCAAGAAGTGGAAATATACCACCCGTTTTAGCGGGGTCTTTAATGGCACTCGCAGATAGATTAAGTCGTATGCCAGTCTTTGATTGTTTGGCTTCATTGAAGTGCCTATGCTGGCGTTCTGATAATGATAGTTTATTCGGACCACCTGCGATTTGTTCTCGCTTTAGTGATATTTTTACCGCACAATTATTTTTTGATGATGATTGTAGCTTTTTAATCTGACCAGGAGTCAGTCTGACAGTAACATGTTGATATGACATTTATAATTATCATCCTGATTTTAAATCAGGGATTTAATTACATATTTTCTACTGGGGCATCAACGACTCGCATTCGTCCACCAATACCTTCAAGTAGCATAACAGCAACTGCTCTGTAATTAGGAATATCTACAATATTTCTATTCACACGAGCTCGAAAGTGTATATCAACGACAGATTATCTGAATAAATCTAAATGTTCCAGCGAAAAGTAATAGATCGGATACAATGTTGTAAAATCTAGCTGTGATATTTGCAAACCAGAATCAACATTTTGGTCGCGACCCATAAATGACATTAAACGATGATATGCACGTGCTACATGATTTAGCTCGAAATTCAACAAAATATCCTCAGATGGTTCTTGATGTCCATTTATTCTTAGTGAAACCTCAGAAACACCAAGTTTGTCAAATATCATCGAACTTCGTATTTGATTATTTAATCGTACATTATTTTGAAGCGCAATGAATATATGTCGCGGTGCAGAGGTGCCTTGCTGAGAAGCAATTTGCCATGTGAATAAACAATTAATTGCACTTTGAACACTATCTGTGGTCATTGTTAACCATGATAACATTGATTTACCACCTTGACCCATAAAAGAGAGTAAATGTTCTTCTTCAGATATTATTGGAGTTAATACTGGCATCCACAATGAAAGTTTTGTTAATACTACTTTACCATGAAGTGCTCTAGTTGCAGCATCATCAGCTCCTTCAACATGCCATATTGCATCATCGTCCACGGCTTTTCTTACAAGTACAACTGTGTGCTTGGCTCCGAAAATAACTTTTCTAACATTTCTGCAGAATCCAAAAATATGTGATAATGGAATTGCACATGAAAACATTCTATCTTTCAGCATTGCTTTATGTGATGCAAATCCTAAATTAAAATTTGCATTCATTGATATTACTGCGGGAGTTTCTGCGATTCTTGCAGCGTTTCTTACATTACCTATAGTTACATTTTTGTGATTTGGATGATCAGAAGTATCCTTCATAAACATCATTGATGGGCCAGCTGATCTTGAATAATCGTCACTGTATCTTGAAAGACCAAGTATCGTCGTTGCAACGTCAACATCTTTTTGAATTGATTCAATATTTTTTCCGTCAATCATGTACGTAGCGCTGTCGAACAATGCCATGATTCCATTATTAACAAAACCAAAACCATCATCGTTTCCGTATTCAGTATTATCTGCTTTAAAAAATTTACCTTCAACTTCAATGAATGCTTCAGCGGGTAAAAAGTATCTGCTTGTATCTTGAACTTGAGTTCAATTCGTCCACGCTGATCTGGAATTCGTGCGTTATAAGAGAAATACTGATAATCGCGCACAGACTCATCCTTAAGAACCGGTGCGTCCATATCAAATGCGGGATCAGATATACGTTTGAACATCTTTATTATATTTATTATCGTCTAACACGAAAACCAATTCCAGCTATTAGACTAGCGGTTAAATTGTTTTCTTTTTCTGATAGTGGTACATCAGCCAACTCTGCTAGTTTTTGATTCGCAGCTTGATTTATTATTTTACTAATATTTGCGGGCATCACTTCGGTGCTGGCCAGTTTCACCGGTGGCTGAGGTTTTCGTCGTATTAATCGTGCTAGTCTATCCTTGATTGCTGAGAATGCTTTACTAGCAACATCACCAACAGCACCAATACCTTTTTCACGAACAACATCAATAGCTTTCATTCCCAGTTGCTTTGCAATCGGTATTGTTTTTGGGGCTATCCTTCTAAATAGACCTTGGACAACATCACCTAGTCCATCTCCGTAGGTCGTTTTGTATACTGGTAATCGTGAATTTATTACCCTGACCATGGTTGGTCTGCGTTGAGTATTATGTATGATCATCTTATCATCTTATTATAGTCATTGCATCTAATTACATACTCAATCACTGTGATAAATCATCGGCGATTTCATTAATAAGGGACCGATATACATTAATATCCATGATACCACCTGTAAATAATCGTTGACAAATATCAGCTGCTTCATTAATGATTTCTGATGAATTATTACCAGCTCGTTTTCTTCCAATGAGAATTTCTAGTCGATCAACATCGGCAAGGACGTTATTGGGACAAATAACAAGACCACTTCCTGTTGTATTTGTATTAATACCACTTCCAGTTGTTTCTTCTTCCTCAATACGAGGTGGTCTGAACAGCGATTTTTCTGACGATAATATATCTCCTGGTAATGGCGCTCTTTTGGCATTTTCGACTTGTCTCATAAAAGTTTCAAAATCATTTTTATGTTTATCATTGATTCTAGATATACCACGGGACTTTCGAAATATAAAAGGAACCCAATTTTTTTCAGAAACACTAGCGGTGTCTGGATCTAATAATGTATCACGATGTGGATATCCTGTTGCGGCAACCGCTACAGCGTTTTCTCGAAGTATCCTACGACCATCTTCGGTTAATCGGGCTGGTGGTTTTGGTTTTGATTTCGGTTTTGGCTTTGGCGCAACAAGATCCCTTACATCACCGACCTCCTCATGAACTTTGTGAACACTCTCAAGTACTTGTTGTATTTCTTCTTGTATTTGTGGCTGAGCCGCAGCTATTTCAGCTGGAAGTTCTCGTAGAATCTTCTTTGTTTTCTTAGTTCGCTCTGCTATTTTTCCAGTTGCTTCAGCGGTCTTCTCTAACGTAGGAAGAAGACCTTTAGTAGTTTCTGTAACAGGTTTAAATAATTGTTCTGCACCTTCTGCAAATTCAACCTGAGACTTCTGACGCGCTTGTAGTTGTTGCTTGACAGAATCACGGACGGGTAGATATTTTTTAATTGCCTCTAGTCGCTCACGAGCTAGTTTAGATGTATGAGATTCCATTATTTGATATAACAATGATTTAATTATAGCAGCAGGGAGGGTGAACGACCAGCGTTGAGTGACCAACACGTAAACGAAACACACCATAAAATAAAAACGCGCGTGAGTGATGATGTAACAAAATGAGCTAACTCAATTAGAGAAATCTCATGGCCTGACAGAGGTTTTGGTTTAACGTTATTGACCTTGAGATTTCATTTTCGTAGAAAGTTTTATTTTTCATAAATAAGGTCTCCAGCAAAATGGTCTGTTCACCCTCCGTGCTGCTATATCGATGTTGTTAAATTCCAATTACAATTATACATACAATGTAATTGTAATCAATTACTCAATTACACCAGTTACGTTGCAATTGAACCCAAGATTGGTTTTAACACCTGGTTTTGTTTAAACAGTCTATGGTGGACATGTGATTTCATGTTCACGATGGTGTGCCCATTCTCACCGACAATTCTGGTGCCACCCCTCGTCACAAGTGGTTACGTATGCCTTGTTTTCATTCTCTCTCTTGTTGGCGGTAGAGGCGACAAAATGAGAGCCATTGATGTAGCATCCAATTTTCAAATTGATTTAAATTTTGAGCAGCATATAGCCTAAATCACGATCCTTACATTCGGACACGTTTATGCCATCGTAAATATTTTTTTTCTCTCGGTATTACCGCGATATCAGAGTAACAACCCTTGCATATGCTGGAATCGACATGGCGTCTGTTTATCGTTCGTTTGCCACCGTCGTCTGATTTATGTTGTAGATTAAATGTATGTTAGTATAGATTAAAGAACACCAAATAGACATATAAAATAAACTGAAGGTCAATGTCTTTATTTACTTATTCGCCGATCGCTACCTATAAGACCTAATTTATAGTCATACAAGTCATGTATGCGCATTTACTCATCTTAAATACAAATTGTTTTTTAAAAATATAATACTAATTTTGTTTAACCAAAGTCTGTTCAGTCCTGATTATTGGATGCTTTGTACCTTAACTGTCATCAAGAAACTTCTAGATCAAAACTATCGATCGCTATGGATTTTTAAAAGGGCACTTCGAGACTAATATTATAGGGTAGAACAATTTGTTAATCGACATGCATTTCTTTCATTGCGACATGACAGCGCGCGACATTCAATCCAGAATGAACTGGATCACACCTTATGTTGATCTCGTTCAAAAATGTCCATGTACTTTAACATTGATTTTGCCTTATGTACTTCTCGGGGCGTGTTAATAATGGCCTTCCAAAAAAATATGGATGTACTAGGATCCAAATAAAGCGAATAATTTCCATTTAAATTTATGTATAATCAAATTCTTTAAAAAAAAAAAAAAGGACACCCATTACTGAAATAATCGGTGCTGAACGCACACATGACCTGTATGACCTTTACTATATGTATGTTAGAACGCACGTATTATAACAAACATATAAACATATTTTAAAAAATATGATTCTGCCCCTCCCCTCTCCCCCCCCCCCCACGGCCGTGTTAAAAAACTAACAAACACGATTTTCAACAATTGTAGCCACAGTGTTTTGTCATCAACAAAGAACAAAGAAAGAAAGAAAAAAAAAAAACATTTCTTGATCAACGCTATATAATTATGTCATACCAAAGACTTTAAAAAATGGTACTAACAGCTGCCTCGCTTGACGCTCAGCATTAGGAGATTAGTGTTAGGACTGGTCGGCCTGGTGTCAGAATAATGTGACTGGGTGGGACATCATGCTACATGTCTGCGGCATGATGCCCCAGTGTTAGACATCACTATAAACTGTCACACTGCAGACATCGTAGCGATTTTACTGAAAAATTGTTAAAGCTACGTTAAAAATCTAAATCACACACATATAATTATGACTATAATCAGTGTGTATGATGAACAGTAAACAGTCATTCTCAAAGCTTAGCTTAACCTATCCTTGGGGCATATAGATTTTTTTTTAGATGCAATTGAAACGTTTCTTTGAAGTAGGAGTTTTACTGACGATATAAAATGCAAAACAATTATTTCAATTGTCGGAATAGTGTTCTAGTGTCTGTTTTTAAGAGTGCGATTCAGGAATCAATACGCTGTCAGTAAGCAAAGCTTAGCAAAAATAAATTTCAGGACTCCATCTTGACGGAGTTTTGCTTTATCAAGCACAACACCATGGAGGAGCATTTAATTCATTGTACTGCAAACATATCTGTATCAGTAATTCTAAAATATGCTGTGTCCGTCGAAATTGGAGCACCATGTGTATGTAACATGCTGAACTGAACATTTAGGTTAGTTCCCTTTATTTGCAGTGAGACTGTCAGTGGTCAACATGCATCATATAGAGTTCTGACAATGGAAAGGTTATTTTTTTTCAATTTGGTAAATGATTTGTCTTCACTTCAGGCAGTAATGCAAGTCGCACGTGCATTTTTTTAAAACAGTGGTGTAATAATTAGCCCAGCTAATCAAATGGAGGCTATAGTCTTAGATCACGTGGCCGAGCTCTATATAAGTCCACGTCTTAACTGTACTCATTGGATTACATGTACTCGACAAGGTAAGTGCATGTTATTATATATTCCTTTATTTTATAATGCGTGGGTGGGTGATTTTCTTATTGATCATGTTATGTGATTGTTACTTCGTTCTCTAGATAATTATGTTTAAATAATAGCATGGGTACAATTAGTTCCTTTTCTATAACAATCGGAACAATATTATTTTTCAAAACTATTTTTCAAAATGAATCGTATCTCCACCACCCCTCCAAAATGAAAGGATTGGCCCTAATGATTTCAATATAGAGCCAAAATATGTCCGAATGTATGGAAATTCTTTCAGAGAAAAAAAAAAGTACATGCTATTTCGTTGAAATAAAAACCAAAAATTGAAAGGATTTAACAGAGCGATTTACATGTTCTTTTTATTTATCATTAAAGATCATTGAATATTTACTAGAGGGTATGGGTATTTCTGTCAACTGCATTGTACATAAATTCGACCAGAAACTCGTATAAAACAAACTGGCAGAATTAAACCTTGCGTAGTTTAGAAACAAGTTATTAATTATTTATAAAGAATTCAAACACGTGTTAAAGATGAAATAATATATAAAATAGTTCAAGAAGACATTACTTCACTCTCCACCAAGATTCAGTATGCCTGTTCTGGCGGCAGACCACTATGCAAAATCGTTGTTAAGCTGTCGGTTTTGAAAAATTTTGACGTTTTGAAGTTTAGCTGCAGACTCCAACCATTGTGATCTTGTTTAAGGGCTAACGGTACTAATGATGTGGGAAAATCGGAATCAGCCTTGAAATGGTTGAACATAAGATTCTGTATGGATTTCGATGGCCAGGATTAGTTGATTTTTAGTAAAAAAATAATGTTGAAAGCTTATCCTATTTGTAACTGAAAAACATTGAGACATTGTTTTATATATGGAATTTCAGTCCTTAAACGGACTTTGGAACACTCATAATAAAATGTAAATAACTTACGACTATTTAAGTTTTATACATGTTCTGGTTAAATTTTAGGTAATTTCTATTATTTAAACCTCTTTTCCTGTAGTAACACATGCGCATATACATGTACTTATTACTTTATGCGATTCTGATTGGCCCAAGTAAGCCCATGAAATTATTGTGCAGCATTCTGTTTACTGATTGGATGCGATCGTAGGAAAACTATTTTAACCCCTTCTTCTGGAATTTTTTGTTTGCAATGAACATTTGTGGCCACTATTTTCGAATCAACTCGCGAAAGGAATTGGGGAAAAATGGTCTCGTCTGCTGCAATATGGTTAATTTACCACCACAGGGGTTTATGTCATGTACAACATTATCAAAACATGAAAAATGGCTAAAATCATAAGACAAAAACAATAACAACAAGAAGTAAAACTACGGGTATTGCTTGTGTGGGGTTGGGGTTGAGGGAGGCGGTATATCTGTAGCATGGAATCCACCCTTTATACAAGCATGGTTTAAATGTTAACTTACAGATGTAAATAAGCTCACCTCGGTTCACAGAAGAATGTGGATATAAACCGGTCTTCAAACTGACAGAAGTTTATCCCAACAACTGCATATTTACGCGGTAAATACGTGATGCAATTCTGAGTCAAAATGAAATTTGTTTGCATATTCTGCAATCTACTGTTCTAAATCAAACATTGCAAACATCCAGTCACAAATACTTACAGTAAATATGAAAATTTGTGCGTCCAGTAAACCTTCTCTCCTATCAATATCGCAATATCAATGTAATGTTTAGTTGTGAAAGTGACACATGTAGTGCATCAAACAATGTGACATCGCACACGTTGTACATTCTGTGTTTGAAAAATGATGTCTCTGTAAAATGTTCTGTTTATTCGGAAGTACGCTTGGTCTTCAATTTATACTTTGTAAGAAAAGTATCATCTACTTTCAAACGTCAATACTAGTTCATCTTTGATTGGGACTATTTTTTACGCACAACAAATGAAAGGTGCAACGTCTTTCCGAATGAACGAAATTATTCGTTCTTTTCATCTAAATTTACACTGAAATTATAAACGGTGATAAAAAGAATCTCAAATGGGTGATGATTTATTTAGTTTATGAAACTCGTTGAATAATGTCCAGCTTTTGCTCGCAAACGCTCAGAGAAGGTGGACATTATTCATCTCGTTTCATAAATTAAATATTAAATTATTACCCAGCTGAGATACTCTACAACTTAAATTGAAGAGAGATCAATGGTGATAGTTTAAAAAAGGTAACTACTGATTACACATCTTAGTTTTAATTATTTCTGATTTAAATGAAGTTCAAATACTTGAATGTTTCCTAAATACATCAATGTTAGACATGAACTTTCAATATAATTTATTCAATAAAGTAATCTTTGACAAGCACAGCTATGTGCATTGCTTACTTATGCATTGAACTACTATTCTTAGGTGTGTCAAGTAAATCAAAGGTGAGTATGATACTCATGATTCCTAATGATATGGAAAACTGGGAACCAGTCTTGAAATGGGTGAAGATAAACAAGAGTATATGTGTGTTTGGCTGGCCAGGATTAGTTGATAATGAAAGTTAGATTTTAGTTAAAAGAACCTTCTGAGAGCTTACCTAGGTGTAACTGAAAGAGACATTGTTTCATTGATAGAATTTGAGTCATTTACCTGTTTGGAACACTCATTACTGAAATTTAATTGACTTATGCCTACCTTATTTTAGTTTAAATTTATTTTCTGTGGGAATTTTCTATAATTTGTCATTTAAATTCCATTTTCTGTTGTAACACATGCACATATAGATGGTCACCTTGACCTTTTTGCTCATTATTGCATAACATGACAAGGCCAGTAACATATTTCAATCTTAAATTGAAGAAAGATAAAAGGTGATAGTAGAAAAGGTAACTCTTGATTAAACATTACTTTAATATTTTTGTTATAATTTTCTTAAACGAAGCTCAAATACTAAAATATTGCCTAAAATGCACCATTACTATATTGGTGTACATGAACATACAATATAATTCACTGTGATCTTTGACATGCACATCTATGTGCATTATTTCCTTATGCATTGAGCTACTATTCCTAGGTGTGTCAAGTAAATCAAGGGTGGGTATTTGTGAAAAAATATAAGAGCAGTGTACAATGTAATGAAAAGCATTGCATACCAGGAATGCTACTACAGACTGACTTCGAAAAAGCTTTCGATTCTGTGGAATGGGAATTTTTATTTAAAGTACTAAATTTTTTTCAACTTCAGTAATTCAATTATACAATGGATTGAAACTTTTTATCACAGTATAAAATTGTGCATAACTGTTAATGGACATAACTTGGTTTCATATCTTTTTATCTATCTATATATATATATATAGAGAGAGAGAGAGAGAGAGAGAGAGAGAGGATGCAGACAAGGTTATCCCCTTTCACCTTTTTTATTTTTTACTCGGTGCAGAGATACTGTCATTAATGGTTGAAAAAAAATATATAAATGGTATTAATATAGATGGAAATGAATTTCTAATATCTCAATATGCAGATGATACAAAATTGTTTTTAATGGATCTGAAAAAGCCCTTAAAATTACAATGCACACAATAAAATTCTATGCAAAGACCTCCAGCCTTAATGTAAACATAGAGAAAACAAGAATAATATGGACAGGAAGCATGAAAAAAAGCAACAGCCTTTTGTGTATACAGAATAATTTATGCTGGATAGATTATAGGTTCACTATACTGGGCATTATCTTCTCTACAGATTTAAGTTGCATGATAAATCTTAATTACGATAGTAAATTAAATTAAATCAAAACACGGCTGACTCAATGGTTGAAGAGAATTCTTACCTCCATGGGAAAATTGTGATAAAATCACTTTATCAAAATTAAATCACATATTAACAAGTTTATCAAATCCTCCAGAATGGTTCATAAAAATTTTATTAGCTTAATCTACAAGTACTTATGGAAAGGGTCAATTATATGAATCAAGATGAAAAGAAAAGCAATAAATAAGTTATGAAGAATGGAGACTTGCAATGATTGACTTAAAAAAGTTTCATTTGTTCTCTCAATATCCTGGGTCAGAAGAATGCTTACCAAAAGTACAAAACTGAGTAATCTAGTGTTTCATTGTTTTAATTTTGTGAAAGATTTTATCAAGTTTGGTATCACTTATATAGAAAGGAACATAAAGAATGATGATAATATATTTTGGAAGGATGTTTTTATTTCTTATAGCATATACTCCAAAATGATGATTCCAAAGACTTTTTCTTATTGAAGCCCTAATACAGAAATATATTAAGGTTGGAGGGTCTTTATTTTTAGTGAAAAATCTTTTGAAAAAGGCACACTATTTATGCCAGAGCAATAGAAAATTCCTTTCATGGCAAAAAGTGAATGAAATATATAATTTTGGAACTAACTTTCTACAGTATGCAGGGGTTCTTAATTCCATGAAATCATGTATGAATATCTAGATTATCTATCAAATCCCGACCAGACATTTTGGAAAAATAGACCTTCTTGAAACTAAGAAAGGTTGCAGAAATGTTTATAGTATCTGCATAAAAGACACAAAAAAATTATAAACTAAAGCACTAATTAAATAGAAAACTCAACTTAATCTACCAAACCAATTGGATTGGATTGGTATTTTGCCTTAACATACAAAAGTACAAAAGGTTCGAATCTAATTTGGTTTCAGTATATATTACTGCATAGAGTTCTTGCAACAAACACCTTTCTGGAAATAATTAGAATAGCAAATAATATAACTGTTCTTTTTGTATGGATTCATCTGAAAATTAATTCACCTTTTTGAGGACTGTGCAACTGTAAAGTAGTTTTGGAATGATTTAAGCCAGTGGATTAGAAACATTAATTTCCTGCATACCTTTTCACTTACAGGAATCATTATTGGTATGTTAGAAGCAGGCAATGTAATTAATTTTATATTGCTGATATCTAAAAGATACATATATAATATGCACCATGAAAGAAAACCTCCATCCTTACCTTTCTTTAAATTTTTTTTAAAGCAATACTACACTTGTGAGATGGAATTAGCCACAAGAAACAATAAACTGGAATTTTTTTTAAACAAAATGGCATACCTTTAATTATTTGGTTGTATAGTAGTTATTTTCTATCTATTGTTTGAAATGTTTTAGAAAATCAGTTGATGCATATACAATCTTGAATTATCTCTTGGTTATATTTTTGTACATATAATCTTAGAATAGTTTTATAAGATTTATATGTATACCTATTATATACATATACCTATTATATACTTATACCTATTATATAATTATTCTCTTACAATACTCCTGCTTCTTAATCTCTTCTGATCCACACTTCCTTTTCTTTTTTTTCTTACATCTTAGTTTTCTTTTTTCAGACTGTCCTCTTTTCTTCTTGTACCTATACTGTTTTAATAGCTATCTGTTTGAAGCCTTTATACAGAAGACAAGACTTGTGTAGAAAAAAGAATTGTAAGGTAGTCTGTGTTGATGGCTCCCTGACCCATGGCTACCTATGTATGGGGAATTGTTTTTTCAAAAACTAAATATACATAACACTTATCCTCATAAAGAAAAAGAAAGATTATGCATGCATAAAGCTTTCTTTTTACTATTAGTCAAATATATGTGTGATAAAAAATTATTCATTTAACAATGTAATAATTCTATTTACATGAAAGTGCATCTGCTATTGTCTTTTCCCTTTAAACGAAAAGAATTTTTAATATTGTTTTTGCGTAGGTATACTATGGAAACTGAATAAGGACATTAAGTCCTTAATAGCACATCACCATGAGATATTATCAAGATCTTGGAAAATCTTGTATCTGACTTCAGAACTTCATTGTTTACATGGCAACAATGGTGCATAGGGAATATTTCTCATTTCTGCCATTGCACTGAGTATTGTAATGTATCAGGAGATCAGAAACATCTATATGTCTCTGATGAGACATGTACATATAACCTACCTGAAATTTTGCACAGATGGTGGTTTCTTTTGAATCAGCATACTTCCCCATTCCACATTAAAAAAAACTAACAGATTTATTTATTTCTTTCAAATGTGCAAAATATG
The DNA here is from genome assembly GCA_016617855.1 of Megalonaias nervosa. Lineage (NCBI taxonomy): Eukaryota > Metazoa > Mollusca > Bivalvia > Unionida > Unionidae > Megalonaias > Megalonaias nervosa. The sequence continues at coordinate 86,920 of JAECUM010005728.1, forward strand.
GTTATAATTAGTACTGTTTAGTACAAATCAGAGGAAGAATATTGTTTCAAGACATTCTTGGTCATTTTCAGTCCCCCCTTCCATATAATGCAAGATGTTGACCCTGATATTTATGATGGAAAAATATCAAGGTCAATGTCTTCCATTGCTGGATCTCCCACTCCACCCCATAATATTAAATTATGGGTCCCAAAGAGCTATAATATGTGACACTTTTCCTCATCAACTGTATGCATGCAATTATGTTTACATGTGTGACAGTTTATGACTGGACAGACTTACCTTTGAAATACATCTCTCAAATTTAAAATGTGTATCAGCAATGTGAGCCAGAAATTTAAGATCTGAAGGTAGTTGGGACAATTTTGATGTACAGGTAAGAATTTGTTGTAATAGTCACAAAGTAAACAATATGTGATCCATTAGCAATTTGTTGTTAGCATTGATCAGCCACTGTTCAAATTTGATCCATAAATATGTACTTTTCTGGATTCAAATGATAATTTACAGGTGACCCTCCCTCCAATTCACTACTACATTAGCATTATCTAGCATTCTGGCTAATGTAAAAACAAACGTATGCAAAGTTTTAAGCAATATTTTAAGCTGAAGGTACTTTCAATTCAAGTAGAGAGAAATATAACGCTTTATTCCATTTGCAGTAGAAATTTGAAATATAAATTCTGCATTCTTTATATTAATCAAAATCAGCAGATGGTTGACAAATCATTAATTGATGTTATATTAGGAAATTTTCATCTTTTCATCTTCAGTTAAATCTTTTCATGTTTGAGGAATTTTCTGTATCATCGACATATAATATAAAAATATTTCCTTTAAATTCATACAGATTTTTATAATTATTGATTAGGAATAGAAGGCTCCATCACATGCAACTACATAAAAAATAAAATAGATGCTACTTTCATCCTAATTATATAAGTAATATGGTGGATGCCTTTTTCAGGCCAATTTATAAGAATATTATGAATGTCTTTTTAATGCCAACTATATCAACAATATTATGGATGTCTTTTTAATGCCAACTATATCAACAATATTATGGATGGCTTTTTAATGCCAACTATATCAACAATATTATGGATGGCTTTTTAATGCCAACTATATCAACAATATTATGGATGTCTTTTTAATGCCAACTATATCAACAATATTATGGATGTCTTTTTAATGCCAACTATATCAACAATATTATGGATGGCTTTTTAATGTCAACTATATCAACAATATTATGGATGGCTTTTTAATGCCAACTATATCAACAATATTATGGATGGCTTTTTAATGCCAACTATATCAACAATATTATGGATGGCTTTTTAATGTCAACTATATGAATAATATTATAGATGTTTTTTTTAATGCCAACTATATCAAGATTATGGATGTCTTATTCATATCAGCTATATCAATAATATTATGGATGTCTTTTCCAGGCCAACAATATGATTAATATTATGGATGTCATTTTAATGTCAACTGTATGAATAATATGGATATCATTTTAGTGTCAACTATATCAGTAATATTATGGATGCCATTTTTTAGGCCAAATATATCAGTAATATTATAAATGTCTTTCTAATGTCAACTATATCAATATTATGGATGCCTTTTTCAGGCCAAATATATCAATAATGTTGCCTTTTTCATGCCAGCTATATAAATATTATGAATACCTTTCTCATGCAAACTATATCAATATTATGGATGCCTTTTTCATTCAAACTATATCAGTAATATTATTTGCCTTTTTGATGATAACTATCAGTAATATTATAGATGTCTTATTCATGTCAACTATATCAATAATATTATGGATGCCTTATTCATGTCAACTATATCAATACTATTTTTCATGTCAACTATATCAATATTATGGATGCCTTTCTCATGTCAACTATATCAATAATATTATGGATGCCTTTCTCATGTCAACTATATCAATACTATTTTTCATGTCAACTATATCAATAATATTATGGATGCCTTTCTCATGTCAACTATATCAATAATATTATGGATGCCTTTCTCATGTCAACTATATAAATAATTTTATGGATGCCTTTTTCATGTCAACTATATCAATAATATTATAGATGTCTTATTCATGTCAACTATATCAATAATATTATAGATGCCTTATTCATGTCAACTATATCAATATTATAGCTGTCTTATTCATGTCAACTATATCAATAATATTATGGATGCCTTTTTCATGTCAACTATATCAATAATATTATAGATGTCTTATTCATGTCAACTATATCAATAATATTATGGATGCCTTTTTCATGTCAACTATATCAATAATATTATAGATGTCTTATTCATGTCAACTATATCTATAATATTATAGATGTCTTATTCATGTCATCTATATCAATAATATTATAGATGACTTTTTCAGGTCAACTGTATCAATAATATTATAGATGCCTTTTTTCATGCCAATCTTCTATACAAAACTAATGTTACTCTAACAAATGATTTCTGCCATGTTGGTGAAAATAAAACATTTTCAGTTGTGCAAGTTTTTTTCAACAATCTCATTTTATATTAAACTAGTCCATAATTAACAATTACATATATCTCACCTAGGTTAGTTTCACCAGTCACCATTGTAAACATTAATTATTTTGCAGAAAATAAGCTCTAAGAAAATCTTGATAACTGATGGCCCATTTTGTTTAAGGATATTTTGCAATTTTTTTCTTTTTACATTTTAACTGTTAGTCATTTTTAAAAAAAATATTGGTTGACATTAAACCACCTACCTACCTACCTACATTTTTTGACAGAATACCAGATGTAAAACATAAAGAACATTCTACAATATTAAAGAATATTTACTATAATGAGCTAATAAAAACCAGAGATTAATATTGATTCTGTGTTTTAAAATCATTGTTAACATCAGCTTCAGATACTATTGTCATACCATTAGAAGCCAGCTTTTACTGGTTGAAAATGACAAACTATTGAGGAAACCTGTCACAATATGCAGTGTGTAGTCTTTATTAGGGATAGTTTAAAAATGAGTAAACATATTTGTTCATATTTTCAACTGCACTCAGTCTGGTTAGAAAGGGCCTTCTGAACAAGCTTGGATGTACATGGTATGAAGTTTGACAATTCTGACATGTAATTTGCATGAGATTGAACCCAGGATAGTGAATTGTGGAATATGGGTCACAGTGACTACTTTTGTGATGATGGTGTAGTTCTCAAGATAGGTATAGGTACAACAGTGATTTTATAATGTGCCAAAAATCCTATCTGGCCTTGAAGTTAACAAAAAAAACTGGATGAAGGTCAATAAAATGCTATGTATATCACAGTGACCCTTATTGTAAGAGTGGGGCACTAATAGAGATGCATGCGATCATCTGCATGAACAAAGCTTGAGAAATAAGCTTAAAACCAAAAATTAACTAAAAATGATGAAACATGAAATTCTGGGTCACAGTGACATAATTTGTGGTGACATTGTAGTCACAATCAGTTTTTCAAGATGCATCATCACAGCCAGTTTGACACTTCCAGGACTATTTGTATTTTTTATACAGTGTATTTAAACAGTTAAATGCAAAAACATTACCAAGGAAGTACAATTAATGTACATGTACATGTACAAAGTTAGTTCCACCACAGCCCCCTCCCAAGTGGGTCAATGCAATGAAACTCACTCCAAACTTACCTAGGACCTACATGTAGGAATAAGGAAAGTTTGAGATGCAGTGAGGCTGTACATGCTTATGTTTTTATAAGTGTAGACATCAATGACATCACTGATGCAAATGCCCAGTGGCTGCACAATGCAAAATCTGAAGATACGTACATGAATTAGCTCCCTTATAAAATCATTTTTTTCGACTTTAGTATTAAATCCCAAAAGTTAAAGTACCTAAAAGTTCTATAATTTTTTTCCAGGAAATTGTTTCAAAATGCCTTTACAAATTCTATAGACAAAATATATATTGTTTATGAATATAATGTTATTCTAAGTAATTATCAAGACATAGTTGCAGTTTTGCTGGTGACATAGACATCATTACCAATGTGAAGATTTAGAAGTACAGAGTCAGGCTTTCTTTCTCTATTTTGCTGCAGTCACAAGTTTGGTTGAAAGTCATTTAATGGATATTATTGTGCTATTTTTAGGCATTTGTTCAACAGCACAATGTTTTGTTGTCATTGATGATCATGACATCAAATGGTGAAAATGGAAGTTACTCATTATTTCTATAATTCATGTGAGATAGTTTTTCATTGGATGGCACGTGATATCATAAGTATTTCCCTGTCACATTGCTATTTGTTGTCACATGTTCATAACATCATTATCTTGTACATGTCAAAAAGTTATGTAGTTAGCATTATCCAGTCAAAATAGCATTTGTACAATTCTAAGGCAAACGTTTACATTTATTCTCAAAGTTATAGAATGAAACAATTACAGACCTTTGAATTTATTAATATTAAGTTTTTTGAATCCATAAAGCTCATGAAATTAATTTTAACATCAGTTAGTATGAGGTTTATTTGTTTATAAAGCAATTAAGCATCATATTCACCTCAAGAAGTGTCTAACAAGTATGTTTTTCTTTTGATCTTCTTCAGGCTTTTCTAACAGTTCCCAGCATAAAATTACCATTCTTGTATATTTGTCTTTTTCAGTATTCTTGATCAGTGCTTGAAATCCTCCCTTGGTGCTTGCCATATCTCAGTGCTTTCAGTACTTAGTTATTTCTTCACACATTAAAAATATCTGGATTATTCAGTTGCTCAGCTTGCCATGATCATAAGACAGTTGGTTTATGTGAGAGGCCATTGATGAACAGAAAATAAAAAACCTACATATTTTCATTGCTACCCATGAACCAAAACTTCACCTGCCTTAGTGAAAAGGGATGTAACTCTTTCTTCAGAGATAGCTTTAATTGACAGGCAGGTCAATGAACATTATACCTGTCACACTGGCACAAAAAGGTGACTTTCATTTCTGCAGTGATAACACAACTACTTTTCATTCTATCTAGCAAATGAATTGCTTCAACTCTTTCCCTAATGATAAAAACAGACCAGATTTCGAATTTGACATACTGACACCTTTTTACAGGTGAACATGACTGCAGCTATGAATACAAGCAAGATAAGAAATATTAGCACTTCGATTCCCATGATATTCCTTTATTTAAACAATGCCATCCTCATGAAGTAAAACTTTGGTTTGCATAGAATGAACAGTCAATGTATATATGCTCTGGCGACCACTTAAGGCATAGAGATATCATTGTTATGATATGCTCTGGTGACCACAAGGGATTTGACCATTACATACAGGACATTTATGTAGGAAATTGGCTGGGGGGAGATTAGAATGGCCATTATGAATAGATGTCCAGAGTAAGGTGACCACTAGGACAGTTTTGACTAATATATATATATATATATATATATATATATATATATATATATATATATATGCAATAAACTGACAATGAACAGTGCAAAACTAGTTCTAACTAGCCTGAGCGTTTTTGACTCTTAATGAGTCTTTTTCAAAGGCATAGACAAGACAAACAAAACAAACAGAAAAACCGTAGTGTTTTCAATTTATATATATATATGAATGCAGTAGACTGACAGTGAACAGTGCAAGGCTGATATCTGGCTGGCCTGAGCACTTTCGACTCTTAATGAGTCTTTTTCAAGGGCATATGCAGGACATGGCTGGGACAAGCAGGTAAAACAGAGGAACCGTGGTGTTTGTGGGGCTTTGCATGGCAGGAGTTGGACCTTTAAATGTGTTTTGTTTCAACTAGTTTGTATCAGCTTGTTGCGGATACTGGAGGATATTTGTATTTTAATTTAACCTAGAAATCAAAAACATTACAGTTTTTCTGTTTTATTTGTTTGTCTTGTCTATGTTTTGTATATGCCTTTGAAAAAGACTCATTAAGAGTCAAAAGTGCTCAGGCTAGTTAGAACTAGTTTTGCACTGTTCGTTGTCAGTTTATTGCATTTATTTTAATCAATCCCTGACATACGTGATCCCTTCCTGGATCCAGTGCACTTGAAAGGACTGTTATTTGCCATATGATTTGTATTCTTTATATATATATATATATATATATATATACATACATATGCATACATGTGTCTTGGTTTTGCTTTGGTGAGGTGCTTTATGGTACAGAAACACAAGTAGGTTATTTATTGCAGAATCAATTGGAATAAAGTGCCATGCCAATGGACACACCATAGTAGCTTGTACAGGTTGGTCTGATGGTAGGATTCAAACACACTCCCTTTCTGTCAGGAGTCCAGCATGCTATCCACTGAGTCAGAACAGTTCCCCTTTAGGAAGTAAATAACTTGCACCATTATTAATATACAGTGTAGCAAAATTATGTGCTACAAGCTCTCTTTGCCCTCTACATCTTCAATGCATGCAAATTGACATTCAAAAGCTGACATGTCGTCTTCCCATTTGAGTGATATCAGGGCCACTTGGGCCTTTTATCCTGTTATGCCTCTTGTTCTATTGTTTCCCCTTCTGCTATAATTTTTGATGAATTTGAGATAAAAGGTGTTGCATCACACAATACTCAGGATCAAGGTCACATGTCAGTACTTGATGTTTTAGTCACATTTGTTTTCCAGCTGAATATCTGTTAAAGATTGGTACACTTACATACAATCACTACAGTGGAAGTTTGTGTATTGCATGTTTGTTGTGTAGCACATTTGAAGGCGTATCTTCAATTTCAAGGTCATGTGTCAATATGTTAAGGACTCTTTTGTTTCTGCTTTGTGTAATTAATGTTGTCTGAGGTCAAGGAATGAATCATAATGCATTTACATTTACTAGTTTGGATCAAGCTAGGTCACCAGCCAGTACATAGCAATTCTCTCTGGTGAAGTGATTGTTTTTGAAGGCACATTAAAATATTCTACATGATAATAGCTCTACAAAAAGAATTGTCACCAGCATTGGAAGTGTTCAAGATAATGGTTATTTTAATCTTGTAAAAAACATTTTATAATCAGATATGCAATTTACATTCAAAATTGAACGAAATTAATAAAGCACTTTGTAACATCAAAACTGCAACTTGCAAGTTCTTGGATTGTGTAAAACTACTTATTGCAAGCATAACTGATATAAAAATGATAGAATGAGTAAAATCATGAGGGGTTATTCATATATATATATATATATATATATATATATATATATATATATATATATAAGGATGAACTAATTTACAAGCGATGTCTAGATTTAGAATGTAATGGTCTGGAAACTATTTGGCTTGAATTCTCATTTCCTCACATTAGGTCAGTTCTAACCTGCTTTGTATAACATTTTTGATTGATTGACCAATTTGAGAATCAAATAATCATGCCTTTGTCTGGTTGCTTGTTATGGGTTTAATGCCATTTTTTAGCAAATGATAGACTACATGGTAGCCAGTATATTTGGTGGAAGAACCACCAATCCACAGTAAGCTGATGGAAAGCATTCTCACATACCCATGTTGGCTTTGCCCGAGACTCAAACCCACATGGACATAGATGTCATGTTAGTGATCTGCAAAGGTCAATGCCTGACATCACTCTTCCACCCAGGGTCCTGGCTTCATCTGGAGACTCAAAACTAGTTTTTCTGATGTTAATATGAACTTTCATCAATCTTGTATAAATAGCAACTAGTTAAATTTGACACAAAAATAAAATCTTATCCATTTTGTGAAAACACCCAATTGTACCACATCCATTAGTAATCATGTGTATGCCACTCATCTGAAAGATAAAATAATGCTAAAAACTTCCCACAAGAGACCACTGACAGGATTGGTTCACAGATTTAGAAACAAAATGGAAATGTTGAAAAATTTAATGAGTATATATTTCTACATTGATTTATCAGATGATCCAGATGAAGGGCTTGATATGTTTCCTAAACATACATGTTGTGCATACACTACAAAAGCATAAATATAATAAAAACAGTTAGCTAAATTGGAATATTGAGGCAATCCAGACACAACTGGAAATATTTGCGATCCTTTTCAACATAGTCTCATGAGCTTTTATACATTCTTAACAACTTCACTCACATGTCCACATTCCCACTGTTAAATTTTGATATAGGATAGCATTTGTTATGTATATTTATAATTTGTGTAATTTTATTCATGACTGTAAATTGTAGTTATTTATATCTGAATTTTTTTTATATGGATATAGGTTCTGTTTGAAGTTATTAAGAGTGTGGATCGCTTGGGATCTATAAATGGCAATGGTCAAGTTACTGATAATATTAGTAGTAAACAAGTTTGACAAGTTCAGTGTTGTTTCCCATTGGACATGTCAGTCAGGTGGGTTCTTTAGAAGAATTAAGTTTATTTCCCACTTGATGGGTTGGTTTGGGTGGGTTCTTTTACCATGCAGTCTATTTGCAAATTGTCACATATGAGTAGTAGCAAAAAGTATTACCATCTGACTCTTGTATATAATTAGCTAGGGCTAGACAATTTTCTTATTATTATGTTCTTTTTGTAACATCAAGTCTGCAGACCTTAATGTCAGTATTTAATATTGTATGTAGATATTATTTTGGGAGGAAACAATTGTTTGGATCCAATGGAAATAGGAAGTGCTCATTGGACTACAATATTATTCTAGAACTATTTTGAATAATTCAAGAGTTCTGGACAATACCATTTTGATATGTCAGGACTGTTGGCAAACCAGCATATTTAAGGATCTCAAATTTATATGGACCATTTGGTTCTTTTGAACTTAACAGCACTTGTTTGGAATTATTTTGGATTCAACTTTGTAAGTTCCTCTTTAATTTTCATTTTATAACTTGATAATTAAATTAAGTTTTCACAAAACGTATTGGTTTTGCTTCTTTCTGTTACTTAGTTTATGACCATAGTCATAACACTTCATTTTAATACATGTTAGTGGGATATAGGTATAATGTTCCTACATGCAAGAAAGGAAACTATTGCTGAGAAGGAATTGTATAAATTAAACAATAAAATAAACATGTTTATTCATGCCAGTTATATTCTCATTTACTAAATGTACACCAATTAACAATTAAAGGTATGTTTCTGCTTCTGCTGAAAATCCCTTTCATACAAAGGTGACACTTGATCAGACTTGTTTTTTTCCATCTAGTCAGTTTTTACAAGCAAACTGCTTCCATTTTATCACCAGTCATTAAGTCCTATGAAATGGCAACAAAATCCGCAAAATATCATCAAGAATTAGTTCGTTTAATAGAAAATAACTTTGATATAATTAGCAATGTGATAAAGTAGTTGTATCTGTGTAGTCACATTCTGTTAGCATGGACTCTATGACCACTTCTGGTCTTGCAGCATCTGAAAACCTGTGGATTGGATTACCATTGTCTAAATCATGTCATTGTTTTATTTGCTTCTGGTTTAATGAATTTTCATGAGTATGATAATGCAAGATCTTAAACCAGTTAACGACCATTCATTTCAGTGTATTGGAATTAAATCGACACTTTCCCCGTGACCTGCTGACTCGAACTCTGCATGTTTTCAGGTTGAATTCAGTCTTTGGTTAATAAATTGATTCATAAGTATTAAACAAAGGTCCAGTTGCAAGACTCATTGGTTTAGGAGGATGACAGACATATTATTGAGCACATTTAAATAGCTGTTTTGTTTTATTTGTAAAAGTTTATTTGTTTGACTGAATAATTTTTTTTATCAAAAATAGCAATAAATCTCAAATTATGTTAGAATATCTCATATTCATATTTTGTTGTATTTGAAACATTCGATATACTTGCACACCCAATCACTACAAAAAGATATCCACACACACTCACATAAACACACTCTCAGACAATAAATTGAAAGAAAAATACCAAGTTTCTGTTTTAAAGTCAATCAGAAAGTGGAATATTTTCTTAATTAGAAGCAGTCTTTACTATTGTCAGTAGTTCAGGGGTTGGGGAGTTGAAGGTAATACAGAATGTATAGAATGGTGTAATTCATCAAACAATATAGCCAATGTAACATGTTTTTAAACAGTACTTTACCAACTGCTGAATTGGATGTGTTCATTTCACTATGGCATATATAGCCTGTGATGTTATTGGAGACATTCTTTTACTGCAATATGTTATTGCTATAATGAAAGTCATTGTGTAGCACTTAATTGCTATAATGAAAGCCATTGTTTAATGCTTAATTGCTATTGTGAGCCATGGTAACTAAGTTGGTAGAGCAGCAGACTCCAAAAAACATTGGCTTTATGCCTGCACAGGCCAGTTTGGGTCAGCTGTCTCAATGCACAGGTCCTTTGAAAAGGCACTGGCCAGCTTGGGTCAGCTGTCTCAATGCACAGGTCCTTTGAAAAGGCACTGGCCAGCTTGGGTCAGCTGTCTCAATGCACAGGTCCTTTGAAAAGACACTGGCCAGCTTGGGTCAGCTGTCTCAATGCACAGGTCCTTTGAAAAGACACTGGCCAGCTTGGGTCAGCTGTCTCAATGCACAGGTCCTTTGAAAAGGCACTGGCCAGCTTGGGTCAGCTGTCTCAATGCACAGGTCCTTTGAAAAGGCACTGGCCAGCTTGGGTCAGCTGCCTCAATGCACAGGTCCATTGAAAAGGCACAGAGCATGATAGTAGCCAACAATGTTTAGATTGCTATTAAAAGCAACAGCAACTTAATTGTTCAAATCAACAACTCTGTTAAGCTGCAACCGTCATTGAAATTATGCTTGATCACTTTTTTTAAACATTATCATTGATGCATTTGCATATATGTGTATTTTTTAGCAATGAACTCGGCGTCAGAAATCTTTTTTTGCCTTGTTATAAAAGGAATCAAAATCTTCCACCATTCCTTTGATAAATGATAGAAGTCTTTGTAAAACCATACTTGTTTTGAAAGTTTGTTGGCTGCTTTGCCAGTTTTTAATCGTATATATCGAGCATATATGACTGGCTAACAATCATTCCAATGTTATGTGTGTGTGATTTGGATTTTTAACATAGCTTTTAACAATTTTTCAGTCATATCACTACGATGTCTGCATTGTGGCAGTTTATAGTGATGTCTAGCACTGTGGCATCATGTTGCAGACATGTAGCATCATGTCCCACCCAGTCACATTATCCTGACACCAGGCTGACCAGTCCTAATGCTAACCTCTTAATGCTGAGCGCCAAGTGAGGCAGCTGTTAGTACCATTTTTATAAGTCTTTGGTATGACTTGGCTGGGGTTTGAACCCGAGACCTTCTGCATCTGAGGCAGACGCTCTAACCACAAGGCCACTAGAGCAGTCCTTTCCAAGGAAATGGGAGCAAAGTTCCTTTCCAAAAAGCTCAGAGGCAAATGACCAGGGCTGGTATTGAATTCATGACCATCTATTGAAAGAGAAAATTATTTAGACAAACATCTGTCATTTTTGTCTGAGACACAAAAGACCTAGGTGGTCAAGATAAACATTGTTATGGAGATAGGAGGAAGTGATATTGATGCAAATGATTTTACCTGGGTACATTTTACCTGGGTATATTTTACCATAAGAGGTCATCAGTAAATCTTTTTCCACAGTGGAAATATCAGCTAGAATTGTGTTAAGGTATTAATTTAGAATAACATGAATATTGTCACTACAGTTGCAGTTTTATGAACAATTGATTTTATTATGCTTTATTCATAATGACCGATTGGCAATTCTGCTGGTCTACACACATTTATATTTTGAAAAGGAATACAAACAGATGCACATAGGAGAAGAGTGAGTAAATGTATGAACAAATGAATGAATGAGCAAAATAATAAAATTGCAAGAAAAGAGACAAATTGGGGAATTACACAATATATGAATGCTCAAACAAAATAAGAATCAACAAGAGAACAAATTTCATTACGAAAGTATAGGTGATCAAATAGGAACTTGTTTTCATTCACAAAGTGATGCTTCATTTCACAGTGCAGCCTGTCATAGCATAAACGTTAATATAGTGGACACATGTTAAAAATGGACATTGTTGGCATTACATGTGAAAATCCTTCTATAATTGTCCTTAAATATAGCTGACATATGCCTATCACAAAGTTGCATATTCTATGTATGCCCTTGCATGTCCAGATTTGCCTATCTAATATCTAACACAAGTTGCATATGCTATGTATGCCCTTGCATATCCAGATTTGCCTGTCTAATACCTAACACAAGTTGCATATGCTATGTATGCCCTTGCATATCCAGATTTGCCTGTCTAATACCTAACACAAGTTGCATATGCTATGTATGCCCTTGCATGTCCAGATTTGCCTATCTAATATCTAACACAAAGTTGTATATGCTATGTATGCCCTTGCATATCCAGATTTGCCTATCTAATGCCTAACACAATGTTGCATATGCTATGTATGCCCTTGCATGTCCAGATTTGCCTATCTAATATCTAACACAAGTTGCATATGCTATGTATGCCCATGCATATCCAGATTTGCCTGTCTAATACCTAACACAAGTTGCATATGCTATGTATGCCCTTGCATGTCCAGATTTGCCTATCTAATATCTAACACAAGTTGCATATGCTATGTATGCCCATGCATATCCAGATTTGCCTGTCTAATGCCTAACACAAGTTGCACATGCTATGTATGCCCTTGCATGTCCAGATTTGCCTATCTAATATCTAACACAAAGTTGCATATGCTATGTATGCCCTTGCATATCCAGATTTGCCTATCTAATAAAACTTGAACAGATTTGAAAACCAGATTGTCTGACAGTTAACTATAATACATGTAAATGTTTTCCACTTAGTCACATTACATCACAAATTCACCCAACATTGATGTCATAACTGAAATGATCTTACTTTGATCAGGTCAAAAAGAGTAGATACAGTGATGGGTATCCTTATAGTAAAGTGGCAGCTTTGAATATAATAAATTAAACAGTTTATGGGTGACTAGATCTGGCTCAGATTTTAGTATATAGTTAATTGTGTTCTCAACTAAAATCCTTGCATCTCAAGGTATGACATAACTCCAGCTTTAGTGAAGAAATTTATTTAAAGGTTGGTAGGTTGTTCATTTCAGGTTGAGGTGGATTAGAATTACAAGACTCATGGTGTTGTTGTTAGTACAGTCATTGCTTTGTAAAGGGAGATCATATGTTACAATAAAACTAGATAAAAGAAATTATTTGCCATACTAGTTGTACATTACTTGATTTTCTGAGTGAGATAATCATTTGCCATATTAGGCTGTAAATTACTTGATTTTCTGAGGGAGATAATCATTTGCCATACTAGGATGTAAATTACTTGATTTTCTGAGGGAGATAATCATTTGTCATACTAGGCTGTAAATTACTTGATTTTCTGAGTGAGATAATCATTTGCTGTACTAGGCTGTAAATTACTTGATTTTCTGGGGGAGATAATCATTTGCTATATTAGGCTGTAAATTACTTGATTTTCTGAGTGAGATAATCATTTGCCATATTAGGCTGTAAATTGATTTTCTGAGTGAGATAATCATTTGCCATATTAGGCTGTAAATTACTTGATTTTCTGAGGGAGATAATCATTTGCTATACTAGGCTGTAAATTACTTGATTTTCTGAGTGAGATAATCATTTCAGTGGAGTGAAAAAAACATTTTTCACTGTTTATCAATAGACATGGATAACATTATAACCATAAAATTCAAAGTTATTCTTAGACACTGATGTAGTTTTCTGGTGCCTCCCATTAAAGACAAATCCAACAAGGCACAAATGTATCTTTTTTCTTAATATGCTATTTTACTTTGAATTGAGGAGAATTATGTAACTGCTTAAATTTTCTGTGCGAATAATCACAAAACTCAGCAAACATAAACAGTAAACCTCTAACACATTGCTAAATCCAGTAAGAAATCTGCTACTTCAGTCTGTTAGACAGTATATTTTGCTAGCCAATACATTTGAGCAAAATTAAAAAGAAAATTTGCTTGCTACGAGTGAATAATGGATACCTAGTCCTGGAAAGTTTTCAACCCACACAAGCAAATATCTATTTTACTTGTAGATTTTTACCACAGTCATTTTTGACAATGGTGTAAAGTGGTGGAATCAACACTTGGGTTGTATCAACCTTTACTTTTAGATGGGTGAAGCTAACTGTGATGAAATGTTGTTGTTGTTGTTACAGGGTTTAATGCCATTTTTCAGCACAAGATAGGCTATACATGGTGGCCAGTATAATTGGTGGAGGAAGAACCTGGGAAAACCCCAGAAAGAACCACCAATCCACGAAAAGTTACTGGCAAGCTTTCTCACATTGGCCAAACCCAATACTCGAACCCATGCAGACAGAGGTGAGATTGCAGTGATCCATAACTATACGGTGAGCACTTTAGACCACTTGGCCGCTCAAGGTCCCGTGATGAAATGAATAGTTTTGTAGTGTAATTGTACAAATTGTTAATTGATGATATGAATGCCTAGTTTGTTGTATTAAAATTTTACCTACTGGATTCTGACCTTTCAGTGCTGGATTTTAAATTTTTTTGGATGTATTATTGCAGCAAATTTAGAAGAAGTAGTTATCCGTAAGAACTTTTGCTTGTTTTTTGCACCTTGTCATCACTGGACAAACTGTAAATCACATAAAAAATACTGACCTGGTATGTAAAGGACACTAGTCTACACAGAACACTTTTGTTATGTCCTTTACATACTACTACTACTACTACTAATAATAATAATAATAATAATAATGACTTTAAAGAGGGTAACACAGTTAGCTAAGAACTAATCTACCTTGAGGACCTCATACAAAGGAATTTATTTATTTTAGCTGCATCTCTGAAACCACTGGATATATTGGGTTTGGAAGGAGGAAATAGAGTGGGCATTTCTAATCTCAACTGGAATACTATTCCAGAGCAAAGTTCCAGAGTATTGGAAACTTTTTTTGAGATAATTCCTTATTTGGTTTGGACAGCAGGGGGAGGACTTGTTGTATACATTAGGGAAGATGTAAATGCAGAAAGGTGACTTGACTTGTAGTCACATGAAATTAAGAGTATCTGGGTGGAAATTTCTCAAAACAATGCAGAATCATTCCTAGCTGGTTTCATTTATAGGCCATCTTCCTCCAAAGCAATTTGGAATGATAACTTTTTGAAACAAATAGAAAATGTTCTTGCACCGGAGAAAGAAACATTGTTACGTATATGTAATTAAATTCCTTGTGTGTTAGTTTTAAAATTCTTTTTTATTTTATTTTTGTTTCATTACATTTTATTGTAATGACTATTTTCACGGGATTTGATATTTTTTCAAGTAAATTCTGTTTGTATAGAACGCAAAAGGTGTTACATTAGCACTATTTTTAGTTCACCCTGGTGCACGTTTTGTAAACATCAAGTGATAACGACTGGCTATTTCCAAGGTCATTTCGGCCCACGTATTAACTGGATTGTAATCAGCCTTTCTATTTTATATATTTTCAGTGTGAGAATTTGGTACTTAGATAGGGCTATTCTTGCATACGTGACAAATGGCATTTGATATTATTACAATGTTCAAATTAGTAAATCACACAGCTTATCACGTGGAGTACCATGTGACCTAAAATCAAGGCTTAAAACAGCCACTTGGTATTAAATTTATTCAGTTGTATTTTAAACCTTGAGGGCTCGAGAGGTTTCAATTGTTGAAGCCAGATTGTTTTTGAAGTTCATTTGTTTTTGGAATTTAATAATTTATTCTCTAGAAAACCAAACAAGTGTACTTTCTTATAAAAAGTTCTGGGACACAGAAATTCAGTGGAAATTTATTCTGGAGTTATACGGAAACATAAACTGTGATTCAATCAAGGATATGTTACCACCAGTAAAACAGTCTATTCTGACGTCATCATCTCCATATTGGAATTTCATCGAGATTTGAACTCGGATTTTATTAGAACTGTTTAGTGATAGGACTTGTATTTTTCAATCTTAGGATTAAATTTTGGATTATATTCACAAACCGTAAGTCCTATTTCCAATCTTTAAATTGTTTTCTAGGGAAATAAATTATTTTGTTAAAATATACAAAGCTTGTTGACTTCACTCCTTTCTCTTGTTATTATTGTACGAGCCTATACATAACAAGAGTAAATTGGTGCCTCATCCTTGGATATTTGAATTTGGGTAAAATATTTCAGAAAATTGTTTTTGAAATTTAAATTCCCCTAGTTTTCAAATCCCAAGTACTATTTTACATTTTGTTAGAAATCTTTAGTGTAAACATCAGGCTTTCATTCACAATGTCGTCAAAAGTGGAAACTTCTTTCTAGTCCAACTCAAGAGCAGTTGGATAGTCTGAAAAAAGATGAGTTGCTTGAACTTGCCAGAAAGTACGATCTTTCTGAAGCAAAATCTTCCTTAACAAAACAAGAAATTAAAAATATTTTGATTCAATATTTGGTAGAGAAGAATGTTTTAAATAAGTGTTTTGGCTTCGGTCAGTAAGTCAGTATCGGACTCTGACATAAAAGTAATGGAATTAAAAATGAAATACAAGATGGAATTGAAGTTAAGGAAGCTCGAGCTTCAGAAATAGGAAGAACAAATGCAGTTGCAGTTAGAAGAGAAGCAATTGCAGTTGCAATTTGAGGAGGAGGAGAGAGAGAGAGACAGGAGAGGGAGAAAGATAAACAATTGCAATTTTAGAAAGAGGAGAGAGAGAGACAGGAGAGGGAGAAAGATAAACAATTACAATTTGAGAAAGAGGAGAGAGAGAGAGAGACAGGAGAGGGAGAAAGATAAACAATTACAATTTCAGAAAGAGGAGAGAAACATGCAATTACAAAGAGAGAAGGATGAAAGAAAATTTCAAATTAAAATGAAAGAATTTGAGCTGGCAAGTGAAAAGCACGATACCACTTTACATACAAATTCAAGTTTTGACATTACAAAAAATATTAGGTTAGTTCCCCCTTTTAGCGAAAAGGAAGTAGACAAATATTTTATTTTGAAAAAGTTGCTGAAAATTTGAAATGGCCAAGGGAGCATTTGGACTCAATTATTGCAATGTGTACATTTTGGCAAAGCCCAAAATATCTATGCATCCGTATCAGTACAACAAAGTTCTGACTATGATTTGGTTAAGGAATGCATCTTAAGGGGTTATGTGTTAGTCCCTGAGGTTTATCAGCAAAAATTCAGGAACTTTAAAAAAGAAACTGGACAAACTTCTGTCGAATTTGCAAGAGAAAATGAGCAGCTATTTAAGAGATGGTGCTTAGCTGAGAAAGTTGAACATGATTATGAAAGTCTCGAACAACGTGTAATACTTGAAGAGTTCAAGAACTGTGTTCCTAATGACATTAAGACTCATCTTGAAGAGCATGAGACTGAAACCTTGGAAAATGCTGCACTTACTGCTGACAAGTATTCCTTAACTCATAAAGTTCCTGTTGTAAGCAAATCTTTCACTCAGCAGTTTACTGGTAGAAAGGTATTTCAGCCTAATACGACTCCTTCTATAATTCAATCTGGCACAACTTTTACAAATCAAGCTTCTGATAAACATGATTCAAAATCCTTGTCTCTTCCTACGTGTACCCATTGCAAGAAAAAAGGACACGTCATTTCTGATTGCTTCAAATTGAAATATAGGCATCAGAATCAAAATAGACCTATCCCAAATGCTCTTATTTCTAAGAGGTCAAGGTCACGGTCATGTATTAAAAGCAATACATTTGTTGGGTCTAATAAACCCCAGTCTGATTTTATTATGGAGAATTATGAATCGTTCATGTTGAAGGGTCTATATCACTCTTGGGTGATTTGGTCAATCCTATCCCCATTAAAATTTTAAGTAATACAGGAGCTTCTCAGTCTTTTATTATCAGGTACTTTGCATTTTTCTGAGAGGTCCTGTTCTAATGAGTGTTCTCATTCAGGGAGTAGAGTGCGGCTTTGTTAAATGTTCCTCTCCATTCTGTAAATTTGTCATTAGACTTGGTTTCAGGACCTGTGACAGTCGGAACAGTGTCTACTTTACCCATTGAGGGCATTCATTTGTTGCTAGGCAACGACCTAGCTGGAGAAAAGGTTGTGGTTAATCCACTTGTAACTGACAAGCCTTCTTTGGATCAGAAAGCTGATCCAATTGAAAAAGAATACCCTGATTTATACCCAGCTTGTGCAGTTACCAGAGCTATGTCAAAGAAAGCTCTTGAGAATGATTTTGATAAGGAAAATATTCCTTTAGCTGACACATGTATTGGTCAGGCTTTTGATGAGGTCACTTTCACAAATGGTCAGTGAACTATCAAATTGTAGTTCCAAAATCTTACAGACAGGAAATACATAGTTTGGCCCATGAAACTCCTGGTTGGTCATTTAGGAATAAATAAAATTTATCACAAGATCTTGACTCACTTTTATTGCCCAAAAATCAAAAGTGATGTCTGTAAATTTTGTAGATCTTGTGATACTTGTCAAATGGTTGGAAAACCCAATCAGAAGATACCCAAGGCTCATCTGCAACCTATTCCTGCATTTGACAAACCATTTAGCAGAATTATGGTAGATTGTGTTGGTCCATTACCTAAGACCAAGTCAGGCAACCAATACCTGTTGACAATAATGTTTGCATCAACAAGATTCCCAGAGGCAATTCCTTTGAGGAATATTAGAACCAAAACCATAGTAAAAGCTTTGATAAAGTTTTTTACTCAATTTGGCCTTCCCAAATCTGTCCAATCAGATCAAAGGTCAAATTTCATGTCTGGAATTTTCCAGCAAGCTATGCACGAATTAGGCATTAAACAATTTAAATCTTCTGCCTATCACCCTGAGAGCCAAGGAGCTTTAGAAAGACTTCATCAGACTTTAAAGAATATGATTCGGTCATATTGCTTTGATACGAGTAAAGATTGGGATGAAGGCATTCATTTACTTTTGTTTTCTGTTAGGGAGTCCGTTCAAGAATCTTTGGGATTCAGTCCCTTTGAACTAGTTATTGGACATACTGTGCATGGACCTTTGAAGTTGTTGAAAGAGAAACTTCTTTCTAATGAAGATACTGAGCTCAATCTTCTTGATTATGTTTCTGATTTTAAGTACAAGTTGTCAAAGGCTTGTAAGGTCGCAAGAGCAAATCTGCACTCTACTCAGTCCAGAATGAAATCAAAATATGATAAAAACTCAAGGGATAGGAGTTTTCAACCTGATGATAGAGTTCTGGCTCTCTTGCCCATTCCACAAAATCCCCTTCAGGCCAAGTATTATGGTCCATACATGGTTGAAAAGAAAGTAAATGATTTAAATTACATCATAAAATACACCTGGTAGGCAAAAACAAAAACAACTTTGCCACATTAACATGTTAAAGGAGTATATTGAAAGAGATAGCCAAGTAAATCATACAGTTAATTTAGTTGTACCTGTCCCACAAACTGAGGATTTAAGTGAAGAAATTCAATTGGACACTGTTGATCTTGGAGCAACAAATCTTTGGAATTAGGAAATTATGAAAAATCTGGACCAGAAACTTTTACATTTGCAACAACAAGAAAGAAATGAACGTAAAGTTATTATCTGAATATGAGCACTTGTTTCCAGATATTCCTATGAGGACAAGCAAAATCTTTCATGACAATGAAATTGTAGATTCAAAACCTGTGAAACAACACCCATACAGGATGAACCCTCTCAAACAGGAATACTTGAAAAAGGAAATTCAGTATTTGCTGGAGAATGATTTCATAGAGCCCAGTAAAAGTGACTGGAGTTCACGATTTATACTTGTTCCGAAACCGTATAAAACTTTCCGTATGTGCACTGATTATAGGAAGGTGAACAGTGTGACAAAAACAGATTCATTTCCATTACCAAGAATCGATGATTGTATTGATAAAATTGGAAATGCCAAGTACGTCACCAAATTTGACCTTCTGAAAGGATTTTGGCAAATTCCACTAACGGAAAGAGTGAAAGAAATTTTGGCATTTGTGACTCCAGATGGTCTCTATCAGTATAAAGTAATGCCATTCAGGATGAAGGGTTCCCCAAGTACGTTTCAAAGCTTGATGAATATGATTACCTCTGGTCTAGATAATTGTGATGCTTACATTGATGACATCATCATCTACAACAACACCTGGAAAGAACATCTAGCCCCGATTCGGAAATTCTTTGAAAGACTCAACTGATGCAAATTTGAATCAATTTATCTAAAAGTGAGTTCTGCTGTGCTTGTGTAACTTTTTAGAACATATTGTGGGACATGGTCAAGTTAAACCTATAGATGCTAAGGTTAAGGCTATCTCTGATTTCCCTGTGCCTATCAGTAAAAAGCAGCTGAAGCAATGTTTGGGTGTGGCCAGATACTATCGAAAGTTTTGTTCTAATTTTTCTAATATTGCTGAACCTCTGACAAACTTGTTAAGTAAGAAAAACAAATTTCTTTGGACTGAAAAATGTCAGGAAGCTTTTGATAGGTTAAAAGCCATACTCAAAAGTGCACCGGTTCTAACAGCTCCAAATTTCAATCAATCTTTTAAATTATCTGTGGATGCAAGTGATGTTGGGGTTGGAGCAGTATTGATTCAAGAAGACAGAAATGGTGTTGATCACCCAGTGTGCTATTTCTCTAAGAAATTAAATAAGCACCAAAGGAATTACTCAACAATTGAGAAAGAATTTTTGGCTTTAATACTGGCATTACAGCATTTTGAAGTTTACATTAGCTCTTCTCCTTCTCCAGTTGTTTTGTATAGTGATCACAACCTCCTTACTTTCATCGACAAGATGAAAAATAAAAATCAAAGATTATTAAGGTGGAGTTTGTTTTTGCAAGAATATAATCTTAATGTCAGGCACATCAAAGGAAAAGACAATTTGATTGCAGATACACTTTCCCATGTATAGAAATATTATTTCATGTACACTTTATATAATTCATAAGAATTTTCTTATGTAATTTTGTTTACCTCGTGTATAATTTACATATGGTAAAAAGAAAGCTTTATTATATAAATCTTTTTTCTTTATGGGGGAAGTGTTAAGTATATGTAATTAAATTGCTTGTGTTAGTTTTAAAATTCTTTTTTAATTTTTTTTTTGTTTCATTACATTTTATTGTAATGACTATTTTCATGGGATTCGATATTTTTTCAAGTAAATTCTGTTTGTATAGAACGCAAAAGGTGTTACATTAGCACTATTTTTAGTTCACCCTGGTGCACGTTTTGTAAACATCAAGTGATAACGACTGGCTATTTCCAAGGTCATTTCGGCCCACGTATTAACTGGATTGTAATCAGCCTTTCTATTTTATATATTTTCAGTGTGAGAATTTGGTACTTAGATAGGGCTATTCTTGCATACGTGACAAATGGCATTTGATATTATTACGATGTTCAAATTGGTAAATCACACAGCTTATCACGTGGAGTACCATGTGACCTAAAATCAAGGCTTAAAACAGCCACTTGGTATTAAATTTATTCAGTTGTATTTTAAACCTTGAGGGCTTGAGATGTTTCAATTGTTGAAGCCAGATTGTTTTTGAAGTTCATTTGTTTTTGGAACTTAATAATTTATTCTCTAGAAAACCAAACAAGTGTACTTTTTTATAAAAAGTTCTGGGACACAGAAATTCAGTGGAAATTTATTCTGGAGTTATACGGAAACATAAACTGTGATTCAATCAAGGATCTGTTACCACAAGTAAAACAATCTGTTCTGACGTCATCATCTCCATATTGGAATTTCATCGAGATTTGAACTCGGATTTTATTAGAACTGTTTAGTGATAGAACTTGTATTTTTCAATCTTAGGATTAAATTTTGGATTATATTCACAAACCGTAAGTCCTATTTCCAATCTTTAAATTGTTTTCTAGGGAAATAAATTATTTTGTTAAAATATACAAAGCTTGTTGACTTCACTCTTTTCTCTTGTTATTATTGTACGAGCCTACACGTAACAACATATATACTCGGCGATATAAAGACCTTCTCAATACTCAAATAAGGAACAAATGGATGGAATTTTTTTAATCATTAGGACTAGTCCAGCTGGTAAATGAGCCCACAAGGGTAACAGAAAAACCAAGCACTCTTATTGATCACATTTATACCAACCTACCAGACAATGTGGCTAGTGTTCATGTATTGAATGTTAGTCGTAGTGACCACTATCCTACTTTTTTGACAAGAAAGGTTAAATGCAAGAGAAATAAGAAAAATACGCACAAAACTATCACTTACAGATCATTCAAAAATCCTTTTTGCCCAACCAATAATATAAAAATGCCTTCTGTAAAAAGATCCTGTTGATATGCCTTTCCATTTAGGAGAAGTATCTGGCAGCCACATTGAATGTCAGATCAGTGCCATTTTCATTTAGGACCAACTAGCAGACATGAAAATAGTGCCAGTCAAACATACAGTATAACCACAATAGCAGCCATCTTGAAAATCTCCTGATAAACATACAGGATTTCATAGTTAGTTTTGTGGTCATAGACCAGAAGTGTTTATGGAATGGACTGTTGTCTGGCATCTGCTATTCATCCATATAGTAACACAAGTACAAGATTGATTCTTATTCTAAACTTCATGAAGGATTGCCATAATTCATAACACACATTTATCCAAAGTTATTTTCCTAAATGAAAACTGCTGCTCTGCCATCCAGTATGGCTACTCCTCCTGAATAGTTGGTCATATGAGCATGGGTTTCCACTTAAAGACTTCCTATGATGTCTCTGATTGGTCCTAAATGAAAAATTTGCTGATCTGACATTTAGTATGGCCTCCACAGCAGCCATCTTGAAAATCTTATCACTGCTTCTCCTGGAACTTTACCAGAAGACTTGTGATGTCTAGTGATCCTTAATTAAAACTGCTGATCTGACCTCCAATATGGCTGCAATGGTGGCCATCTTAATGATCTTGTTATCACTACTCCTCATTGCTTCATCAAATCAATACGGTCTTTTCGCTAAAACACTTGTGATGTCAGATGATCCCACATGAAAATAGTGCCAATCAAACAAAGAGTATAACAACAATAGCAGCCATCTTGAAAATCTTCTGATAAACAGAATCTCTTTCTCAACAGAAAGTCATATCACAACAAGACTTCTTATGTCTGTGGTTATAAATAAAATCATGCCAATGTGAGCTCAAATATGGCCACAATCTTTCTCCTTATTGATGGATGGTCATATCGACATGATTTTCTTAATCAGTTTTATTATGTCTACTACTTGGTCCTAAATGAAAATGGCACTGATCTGACATTAAATACGGCTGCCAGGATACTTCTCCTAAATGGAAAGACGTATGAACAGGGTCTTTTTACAAAAGGCATTTTTATATTAATGGTTGGGCCTAAATGAAAAGGATGCTAATCTGACAAGCAGTATGGCTCTATAGAAAGTCTTGTGATTATTTCTCCCCCAGAATGGATAGTCATATTGACATGGAATTTTCAGTGATATTTAAATGGTCTGAAATAATGATGGTACTGATCTGACATTCAGTATGGCCACAACAACAGCCCAGTTGAAAATAATTTTTTTCTTAAGAATATCAAATATGTTTCAGCATTAAACAGTTAAAAAGAAGTCTTGGATACCTCAAAATTCTTTTCAGACAGTAGAGTATCATTCATTTTGAAGGACTATTGTTAGATGGCAATTACAAGAATGATCAATGCTTTTGAATAAGAGTTTATTGTTTTTATTAGACATGGCAATGGAGCAATTGTCTTGTTAGCATGTATTACCCATGGGTGCACAAACTAGTATTTAAACATACTTAAGAAGCCACTAATTTCAAGTAATTAGAGGATTAGAGTCAATAAAACAAAGTCGTTATATTGAGTATGTAAACTGTAGGGTATTATTTAGCTGTCAGTGTGTTTATCCTTGTTTCTTCTTCATACACATTGCAATTTAAAATTGTGAAAAAGCACTAAAGAGAGTGGATATGAGTGAAAGTAGTTTATTGATAATACACTGGCAGGAATAAACTACTTAGATGTATGATAATAGGACAAGCTGTTACTCTCTCCTCTGTGTGTGTGTGTGTGCAGTTGACAAGAATGTTGCTTAGAAGGACCCTCTGTTTGTTGCATGAATATCTTTCATGTTAAGTTCATGAACCTGTTAGATCAGTATTCACAAAAAATGTATAGAAAATGACAACAAAAAAACATTAAACTCCTTGTAAAGTTTGACAAAGCTTGTCATGAAGATTTTGAGGATCAATTCAGACATAGAATTTCAACATACAGAATTAATAAACACTGATGAAACATATTGGATGTGGATAAATCAACCTGTTAAATCATATGCACTGGAATAAGATCCAGATATAGTTGTGCATATGGAAACACTGCAAGTGTTAAGATTGATTTTTTTTGTCCTAAAATACTATCATTAGGAACTGACATTTGAGTGGCTTTACCTCTCCTTATACTCAAACTTTCAACTCTTTTTCAGATGCAGACTTCAGAACTTGCAAGGGGTGTGGAGACTTTTGTCGAAGTCACTCCAATGCTTGACCTCCCTGACCCCCTGTTAGACCCCTCCCCTGTCTCAGAAGCGAGTCTGGAGGATCCACTTACTGTGAATATAGGGCTGGAGGCAGAGAGTGCATCCGATGCATTAGATGGTCTTCAACTGTCTGACCTAGCGATTTTAGGTTCTAATCTGGACTGTGAAGTCGAGACCCTGGAACCATCGTTAGGGATGGTTGCTGATGCAGAGGGAGATTTTGGTGGGGAAGGAAAGGTTTCTCTGGAGCCTATTCAATGCTGTCCCTTCCAGGCTGTGGACCTTGAGTATGTAAGTCTGTCTGTATGGAGATTGGTTCCAGTGCGTATGCTTGTGTGTGTGTGCATGTATTGGTGTGCTATGTATGTCTCGTGCATCTTGTCTTGTCCCGCCCTGTTCCATCCCATTCCTTGATGTCTTGTATTGTCCCATGTCTTGTCCTGCCATGCTGTCTTGTCTTGTCATGTCTGTGGTGTGTCATGCCTGTGTCTGCTGTGTGTTGTATATGCCTGTGTCTGCTGTGTGTTGTATATGCCTGTGTCTGCTGTGTTGTGTATGCCTGTGTCTGCTGTGTGTTGTGTATGCTTGTGTCTGCTGTGTGTTGTGTATGCTTGTGTCTGCTGTGTTGTGTATGCTTGTGTCTGCTGTGTGTTGTGTATGCCCATGTCTGCTGTGTGTTGTGTATGCCTGTGTCTGTGCTGTGTTGTGTATGTCTGTGTCTGTGTTCCGTCCCATGCCTTGCTGTCTTGTATTGTCCCATGTCTTGTCATGCTGTTCCATCTTGTCGTGTTTGTGGTGTGTCATGCCTGTCTGCTTTGTGTTGTGTATGCCTGTGTCTGTGTCCCATGCCTTGCTGTCTTGTATTGTCCCATGTCTTGTCATGCTGTGCCATCTCGTCTTGTCTTGTCTGTGGTGTGTCATGCCTGTGCCTGCTGTGTGTTGTGTATACCCGTGTCTATGATGTGTTGTGTATGTCTGTGTTCTGTCCCATGCCTTGCTGTCTTGTACTGTCCCATGTCTTGTCATGCTGTGCCATCTTGTCTTGTCATGTCTGTGGTGTTGTGTATGCCTGTGTCTATGTCTGTTGTGTATGTCTGTGGTGTGTTGTGTATGTCTGTGTCTGTGTTCCGTCCCATGCCTTCATGTCTTGTATTATCCCATGTCTTGCCATGCTGTGCCATCTTGTCTTGTCATGTCTGTGGTGTGTCATGCCTGTGTCTGCTGTGTGTTTATGCCTGTGTCTGTGGTGTAGTGTGTATGCCTGTGCCTGTGTCTGTGTTCCATTCCATGCCTTGCTGTCTTGTATTGTCCCATGTCTTGTCATGCTGTTCTCTTTTCTTGTCATGTTTGTGGTGTTGAATTTTATGAATCAAGAATAATATTCCGGCTTTAGAATTCCGAATAATTTCCACTAAATGTCTTTGTCCAAGAATTTTGTTGAAGTAGAGTATTTTCCAGGGTGAATAAATTATTTTAAATCCCAAAAAATAGAAGAATTTTAAATCAAACATTAAAAACACCTTGAGCTCTGAAGGTGTAAATAACGACTCACTAAATCCAATACAAAATATCCGTTTCAATCCTCAATTTTAGATCACATGGTATGGTCACGTGGTCACTTAGTTCAAACAACGCAGTAAAGTAATGTCAGTTAGCACGTAGGCTATTTACAGGTTCGATTGTACTGAACGAATCTTGCTATAAGATTCAATAATCAAAAGTTGTTTCAATAGAGCCAACACACAAGCGAAATAAGAGCTTGATTTCGACCAATGATTTTCACTCTGTTTATCAATTCTGAATTAAGGTCAGGAACTAGGTCAGCTAAAAATACAATGTAGCAAAACTACTGAGTTTTCATCAGGCTAAAAAGAACTGAACTGAATTTTCTGGAAAAATGTCAAATTCAGTGAATAAAGTTATCATTACAATAACATGTAATGAAATAAAAATAAAAAATTTAAAACTAACACAAAAGTAATTAAATTACATATACGTAACACATCCCCCATGAAGAAAAAGATAGATTTATATAATACACATTAATACCGTTCATCCAGTTAATACATGGGCCGAAACGACCTTGGAAATCGCCAATCGTTATCACTTGATGTGTACAAAACCGCGCACCGGGGTGAACTAAAAATAATGCAAATGTAACACTTTTTGCGTTCTATACAAACAGAATTTATTTGAAAAAATATCGATTCCCCATGAAAATAGTCATTACAGAAAAATGTAATGAAACAAAAATAAAATAAAAAAGAATTTTAAAACCAACACACAAGCAATTTAATTACATATACGTAACACGTCCCCCATAAAGAAAAAAGAAAGATTTATATAATAAAGCTTTCTTTGTACCATATGTAAATTATACTTGAGGTAAACAAAATTACATAAGAAAATTCTTATCAATTATATAAAGTGTACATAAAATAATATTTCTATACACGGGAAAGTGCATCTGCAATTAAATTGTCTTTTCCCTTGATGTGCCTGATGTCAAGATCATATTCCTGTAAAAACAAACTCTATCTTAATAATCTTTGATTTTTGTTTTTCATCTTGTCGATGAAAGTAAGGCGGTTGTGATTACTAAACACAACAACCGGAGAAGGAGCTGAATTAAGGTAAACTTCAAAATGTTGTAATGCCAAAATTAAAGCCAAACATTCCTTCTCGATTGTTGAGAAGTTTCTTTGGTGCTTATTTAATTTTTCCAAAAATTAGCACACTGGATGATCAACACCATTTCCATCTTCTTGAATCAATACTGCTCCAACCCCAACATCACTTGCATCAACAGATAGTTTAAAAGATTGACTGAAATTTGGAGCTGTAAGGACTGGTGCACTTTTAAATATGGCCCTTAACTTGTCAAACGCCTCTTGACATTTTTCAGTCCAAAGAAACTTGCTTTTCTTGCTCAGTAAATTTGTCAGGGGTTCCGAAATATTAGAAAAATTGGAACAAAATTTCCGATAGTATCCAACCATATCTAAAAATCGCATCAGTTGCTGTTTACTGACTGGCACAGGGAATTCAGAGATAGCCTTGACCTTAGCATCTATAGGTTTAACCTGTCCATGTCCCACAATATGTCCTAGAAATGTTACACAAGCACGGCAGAATTCACTTTTAGATAAATTGTCAAACTTGCATCACTGAGTCTGTCAAAGAATTTCCAAATTGTTGCCAGCTGTTCTTTCCAGGTGTCGTTGTACATGATGACATCATCAATGTAAGCATCACTATTCTCTAGACCAGAGGTAATCATATTCATCAAACATTGAAAGGTCCTTGTAGAACTTTTCATCCCGAATGCATTACTTTATATTGATAGAGTCCATCTGGAGTCACAAATGCCGAAATTTCTTTTGCTCTTTCCGTTAGTGGAATTTGCCAAAATCCTTTCAGAAGGTCAAATTTGGTAACATACTTCGCATTTCCAATTTTATCAATACAGTCATCGATTCTTGGTAATGGAAATGAATCTGTTTTTGTCACACTGTTCACCTTCCTATAATCAGTGCACATACGGAAAGTTTAATCTGGTTTCGGAACAAGTATACAAGGTGAACTCCAATCACTTTTACTGGGCTGTATGAAATCGTTCTCCAGCAAATACTGAATTTCCTTTTTCAAGTATTCCTGTTTGAGAGGGTTCATCCTTTATGGGTGATGTTTAACAGGCTTGGAATTCACAAATTTCAACGTCATGAAAAATTGTTTTTCCTCGTAGGAACATCTGCAAATAAGTGCTCATATTCAAATAATAACTGTTTAAGTTCATTCCTTTCTTGTTGTTGCAAATGTAAAAGTTTCTGGTCCAGATTATTCATTATTTCCGAATTACAAGGATTTGTCACTCCAAAATCAGTAGAGTCCGATTGAATTTCTTCACTTAAAAACTCAATTGGTGGGACAGGTACAACTAAATTAATTGCATGATTTACCTGGCTATCTCTCTCAGTATACTGGTACTCCATTAATTTCTTTAGATCAGAGTACTATTATTATAATTTAACTCATTCATTTTCTTTTTAACTTTGCAAGGGCAGTTAAATCTAATTTGAAGAAAATTTTGAAGAATGAGCAAGAGAGAATGAACTCCATTACAAGACTCCAAAGTTGTCTCCATTGAAGTTCTCTGAAACCATAATTTCACTTTTGACTTGAATTGCTGAATGCCAAATTCAAGCAAAACATGCTGGAAAATTCCAGACATAAAATTTGACCTGTGACCAGGCTGAACAGATTTGGGAAGGCCAAACTAAATTTAAAAAAAAAGCTTTATCAAAGCTTTTACTATAGTTTTGGTTTTTATATTCCTCGAAAGAATTGCCTCTGGGAACCTTGTTGACGCACACATGATGGTCAACAAGTATTGGTTGCCTGACTTGGTCTTAGGTAAGGGACCAACACAATCTACCATTATTCTGCTAAATGGTTTGTCAAATGCAGGAATAGGTTGCAGATGAGTCTTAGGTATCTTCTGATTGGGTTTTCCTACCATTTGACAAGTATGACAAGATCTACAGTATTTACAAACATCACTTTTGATTTTTGGCCAATAAAAGTGAATCAAGATCTTGTGATAAGTCTTATTTATCCCTAAATGACCAGCCAGAGGAGTTTCATGGGCCAGACCAAGTATTTCCTGTCTGTAAGATTTTGGAACTACAATTTGATAGTTCAATGACCATTCGTCACCAGCAAGGTACCACGGGAGGTCTCCATTTTCTCATAAGAATTCCATTTCTAATGAAATAACAGACAGGCACTTCAGTGACTTCAGTTTCACTAATGGCCCTCTGAAACAAACAGGAGATCTCATGATCTATTTCCTGTTCGACGACAAGTGATTGTCGTTTGTCACCCTGATTAGAAAAAATAGAATGAGTATTTAAAAGAGGATCACTGTGATCAATATCTTTTGATTGATCCAAACAAGGAGTGAAAGTGACCTCATTGAAACCCTGACCAATACATAATGTCAGCTAAAGGAATATTTTCCTTATCAAAATCATTCTCAAGAGCTTTCTTTGACATAGCTGTAGTAACTGCACAAGCTGGGTATAAATCAGGGTATTCTTTTTCAATAGGATCAACTTTCTGATCCAAAGAAGGCTTGTCAGTTACAAGTGGATTAACAACAATCTTGTCTCCAGCTAGGTCGTTGCCTAGTAACAAATGAATGCCCTCAACGGGTAAAGTAGACACCATTCCGACTGTCACAGGTCCTGAAACTAAGTCTAATGACAAATTTACAGAATGGAGAGGAACATTAACAAAGCCGCACTCTACTCCCTGAATGAGAACACTCTCATTAGAACAGGACCTCTCAGAAAAATGCAAAGTACCTGATAATAAAAGACTCTGAGAAGCTCCTGTAGCCCTTAAAATTTTATTGGGGATAGGATTGACCAAATCACCCTAGAGTGATACAGACCCTTCGACATGAATGATTCATAATTCTCCATAATAAAATCAGACTGGGGTTTATTAGACCCAACAAATGTATTGCTTTTAATACATGACCTTGACCTTGACCTCTTAGAAATAAGAGCATTAAGGATAGGTCTATCTTGATTCTGATGCCTATATTTCAATTTGAACCAATCAGAAATGACGTGTCCTTTTTTCTTGCAATAGGTACACGTAGGAAGAGACAGGGATTTTGAATCAAGTTTATCAGAAGCTTGATTTGTAAAAGTTGTGCCAGACTGAATTATAGAAGGAGTCGTATTAGGCTGAAATACATTTCTACCAGTAAACTGCTGAGTGAAAGATTTGCTTGCAACAGGAACTTTATGAGTTAAGGAATACTTGTCAGCAGGAAGAGCAGCATTTTCCAAGGTTTCAATCTTATGCTCTTCAAGATGAGTCTTAATGTCATTAGGAACACAGTTTTTGAACTCTTCAAGTAACGCAAGTTGTTCAAGACTTTCATAATCATGTTCAACTTTCTTGGCTAAGCACCATCTCTTAAATGACTGCTCTTTTTCTCTTGCAAATTCAACATAAGTTTGTCCAGCTTCTTTTTTATAGTTTCTGAATTTTTGCCGATAAGCCTCAGGGACTAATGCATAACCCCTTAAGATGCATTCCTTAACCAAATCATAGTCAGAATTCTGTTTTACTGACAGGGATGCATAAATATTTTGGGCTTTGCCAAAATGTACACATTGCAACAAAGCCACACTATACTCCCTGAATGAGAACACTCTCATTAGAACAGCACTTCTCAGAAAAAGGCAAAGTACCTGATAATAAAAGACTCTTGAGAAGCTCCCGTACCCCTTAAAATTTTAATAGGGATAGGATTGGCCAAATCACCCCAAGAGTGATATAGAACCCTTCGACATGAATAGTTCATAATTCTCCATAATAAAATCTGACTGGGGTTTATTAGACCCAACAAATGCATTGCTTTCTATACATGACCGTGACCTGGACCTCTTAGAAATAAGAGCATTTGGGATAGGTCTATCTTGATTCTGATGCCTATATTTCAATTTGAAGCAATCAGAAATAACGTGTCCTTTCTTCTTGCAATAGGTATTTTTATAAGTTGTGCCTGATTGAGTTTTAGAAGGAGTCGTATTAGGTTGATCTTTGTACCAGAAGACTGATGAGTGAAAGACTTGCCTACAACAGGCACTTTATGAGTTAAGGAATACTCATCAGCAGCACGAGCAGCATTTTCCAAGGTTTCGATCTTATGATCGTCAAGATAAGTCTTAACGTCGCTATGGACACAGTTCTTGAACTCTTCAATTCTAAATTGATGTTCCCTCTCTTCCTTCTCTCTTTGCATTTGCATCTCTCTCTCTCTCTCTCTCTCTCTCTCTCTCTCTCTCTCTCTCTCTCTCTCTCTCTCTCAAATTGCAACTGCAATTGTTTCTCTTCTTTCTGTAAATACATTTGTTCTTTTTCTTTTTTCAATTGTAACTGTATTTGTTCTTTCTGTAACTGCATTTGTGTTTCTTCTTTCTGTAAATGCATTTGTTCTTTTTCTTTCTCCAACTGCAGCTGGATCGATCTCTCTCTCTCTCTCTCTCTCTCTCTCTCTCTCTCCTGTTTCTCAAATTGCAACTGCATTTGTTTTTCTTCTTATCTTTCTGAAGTTCCAGCTTCCTTAACTCTAATTCCATCTTGTATTTTAATTTCAATTCCTTTACTTTTAAGTCAGAGTCTGATACAGACTTACTCATCGATCCCAAAACACTTTTATCGAAAACATTCTTTTCTACCAAATACTGGATCAAAATGTTTTTTGTTTCTTGCTTCGTTAAGGAAGATTTTGCCTCAGAAAGATCGTATTTTCTGGCAAGTTCAAGCAATTCATCTTTTTTCAAACAATCCGACTGCTCCTGAGTAGGATTAGAAAAAAAGGTCTCCACTTTTGATGACATTGTGAAAAAGCCTGTTGATTTCACTAAAGATTTCAAACAAAATGTGAAATAGTACTTGAGATTTAAAATATTCTGAAAACTAGGGGAAATTAAATTTCAAAAAAAAATTTCTGAAATATTTTAGTCAAAATTCATATATTCCAAGGACGAGAACTACAATTTTCTTTGTTATGTGTCTAGGCTCGTACAAAGTAACAAAGAAAAGAGTGAAGCCAACAAGCTTTGTAAAATTTAACAAAAATAATTTATTTCCCTAGAAAATAAGGTGAAAATATGAAAAAGGACTTACGGTTTGTGAATCTAATCCAAAATTAATCCTTGAATTTAAACATATAAGTCCTATCACTAAAAAGTTCTAATTGAATCAAAGTTCGAATCCCGATGAAGTTCCAAGATGGAAGGCGATGACGTCTTCTATATCCTGTCCTGTGTTGATGTGTCAACGGTTCCTTGTTGAATTTTATTAATCAAGAATAATATTCCGGCTTTAGAATTCCGAATAATTTCCACTAAATGTCTTTGTCTAAGAATTCTGATGAAGTAGAGTATTTTCCAGGGTGAATAAATTATTTTAAATCCCCCAAAATAGAAGAATTTTAAATCAGTCTGCCATCAACATTAAAAACACCTTGAGTTCTGAAGGTGTAAATTACGACTGACTAAATCCACTACAAAATATCTGTTTTAACCCTCAGTTTTAGATCAGATGGTGGGGTCACGTGGTCACTTAGTTCAAACAACGCAGTAAAGTAATATGTCAATTAGCACGTAGGCTGTTTACAGGTTCGATTGTACTGAACGAATTTTACTATAAGATTCAATAATAAAAATGTTGTTTACAATAGAGCCAACACACAAGCCAAGAATGACCTTGATATTTACGGGATTTAGACAAGCTCAAAACATTTTCTATACTTGCAGCAAAGCGTGACGTAACTGTCAAGGAAAATTTCCAGAAACTGCATTATCAGCTACGTGATATGTGATATCAATGAAATACAATGGCTGCTCCAAAACTGACGTCATGACGATACTCAAAGACACTCAAATACACACATTAAATATATCTTCGGAGGTATATTGTTACATGTAAACTAGAATTGAATCGGTAACACTTGAAGTCATTTTCTCTGATTTTGAATGCTCACGTGATTTGCATACACTATTAATAACTACAAGCACTAGTCATGTCTAATTAACAATTCCAGTGAATTGGACATGCATTACTCTTGAAATTATGGGGCCCCGAGTGGCCGAGTGGTCTAAAGCGCTGTCCGTTACGGATCACTGCCATCTCACCTCTGTCTGTGTGGGTTCGAGTCTAAGATTCGACGAATGTGGATATGTGAGAAAGCTTGCCAGTAGCTTCTCGTGGGTCGGTGGTTCTTTCCGCGGATTTCCCGGTTTCTTCCTCAACCATTAATACTGGCCGCCATGTATAGCCTATCGTGTGCTGAAAAATGGCGTTAAGCCCCACAACAACAACAACAACTCTTGAAATTAATTAAAGTGCATGTCAACGTGGTCATGTAAGCTCACTTACTCAGATTAAATTTAAATATTACTTGTTCTTTTACAATTTAATACTAATATATCGTAACCAAATTGATTCAGTCATGATTGTTGAATGCTCAGCACTTTAGATGTCATCAAAAAAACTTTCAGACGAAAATTTTTCACCCTATGGACTTTACAGATACTACATTGGGTCAAGAAAAGAGGATGTCGAATATTTACCGCTAAATTTATAGAAATAAAATATTTAATATTGAGAGAAGTAAGAGAAGGAATAAGACAGTTCAAAGATACACATTGTTATGCTATAAAAATTAATACATAAGAATCAGAAATGTTTGCTTTGTCTCCTTGCATATCTTTTTCTAAAAGAAGATATATTTGAGTTAACATAGCGGCTTTACAAGGACAAAAACGTTTTTAACCTAGCATACTGGAATATATTCACTATTACGACAGAATTTTTAAGGTATACGGATCGGAAGTGCGACTGTAATCAGAGTCACACTCATCCACATATGCTTAAAATGACGAGTAGTATTATAAATTATTTTAAAGTACATTTACCCAACTCATGTAGGATCATCTGCAGAAAGGTCAGTGAAAGAAATTGAATTTCTTAAGAGGTAAAACTTTGATAAATAGGAATTGACTAACAGAAGTCTGAGGAGCGCCCTATGGTACCACTACTAATATTTTTACTTTAAGAAAGTCGACAATTATGATTTAAAGATACTTTTCGTACTCGGTTAAGTAATAAGTAAACAAGTTTAGGGAGTTTTCATTACATTGATGGATTTTCAATTTTTCAAGCAAAAGTTCATGGCCTACAAGATCAAATGTGTTTCTTATTAGTCAGCAGGAAACAATCTTAAGCATCAGTTTGCTTCACGAATAATGAAAAATCCCAGCTATGAGCTAATGACTTTTAAAAGCTAATGACTATTGAAATTATTGGGTCAAGGATCAAATGACTCGAGAGTTTTTAAATAGATTGAGATCCCTGGAGTGGTTTAACACCTGTCCATTTGCACAGTGAGCATTTATTGAACCTCATAGGCAGATTATTGGTAGCTACTCATTTAACATAATCAACAGTTGATTTACCATTTAAGGAATAGGCAACTTGAATTTTATTTGTTCAATCTGACAAAAGATCACTTGTTAACTGTTGTGATAGTGACTGATATTACTTTTCACTACTCCAATGTATTTGTGACTGCTTTGGTTATCATGATCAGTTGGCAAAGTCAGTAGCCACAAATTAGCGTTAATTTTGAGTCCAGCAGTGTTGTTGAAAAGTTTTAAGCTGTCATTTTATCGTACATCCATCACATACTTGATGTTAATATTAAGCTGTAGGAGTGTTTGGCAAGGTGAGAATTTCCATTTTGTGCAGAGGTTATAAAGGGCACAAAAGATTTGGCAAGTAAACATGGATATTTCAGTTTCAGACTATTTTGTATGCATCACACAAGTTGATATAACATATGCTACAATCTTGTATGCTGGAAAATTCTTCTTTTCAGAATCAAAATGACAGAGGCACTTACACGTGGTAAAAAGGCTGCAAGTTGATATTTTTAATTTTTTAATGTTTCTGCAGTTTTTAACTTGCAAATTATGAATGGAGGCAATATGGAGAACGCAAGGTTTTTTTTCTTCTGCATTTTAGAAATCTTGATTACATATATGCTTTTGGGGCATTATTTGTTGTGTGTTTCAGCAACTGACAGTTTATACCACGAAAATTCTGAAAACACCACTAAACTGATAATTACAATTGTTTATAACTTCATTTTTGTTATTATTATTTTGTTTTTTTAAAGATATTTTCCAACAGTTTTAGAGCCTTATTGAAGCATATGAATTCTTCAGGGCTTTGACATAGCTGTTTATAGAACGAGGGATTCTCCATTAATAACATAATGGTTATGCTAGAATGGTCATCAGACATGTAATTCCACCGGCAGGCAACCTAAGATTCTGAACATTCCACAGCATGGTCTTAATATTTATAAATGTTGCAGCTTAATAAAAGTAAACATTTTAAGTCTTCCACTATTTTTTTACCTATGAAAATATGGACCTGCAGGTGTTTTATACAGACAAATACATTTTTAAATTTACTTGATGGTGGACAACTTGATTTGGACAATATTTCGGCACCCCTGGCACTGTTTTGGAGAATAAAGCAAAAAAGGATAGTGGTAATCGGCACATATAAAATGCTGTTTTATAGTTTTATAGTATTTGCTTGCCCTTCCTTTTGTTTATAAACACGCCACCCCCTTACAGATTTTAAGAATAGAAAGTATCAAGCATATTTAACAAATGTACAAAACTTTGTCATTTCATTCTTCAGTATATAATTTCGAATCTGTCACTCGTGGGTCCCTAACACGGTCATATTCTGTGTGTTTCAAACCAAAGTAAACTGTTTACATGGGACAGTCTATATTTTTTCAGACAATAGATGTGATGTAATTTGCGGTTTTCGGTAATTGCTCTGAATAATTCCATAACTCATCAATAACTCATCTTACTTTACCTCCTTCATCTCCCGAGTGCCATGATAATGTGGCACAGTTTGCAGTATATCCAGGGCACCAGGGCACCAGGGCACCACTTTTGAGTGGCAGTATTATTCTAAGCCTGTATCCCGCACAACAAGTTAAAATGGCCCAAAACATTGATTACACTTCAAGCAATCAGATTTTAAATTACATAGATACAGGAAATGCTGAAGTAGAAATTTACCTTACAGACTCTTGAGAATCTTCTAAATCTTTTGAAGAATCGGTAAATAAATGTTTTAAGAAAATGAAATGAGTTAACATGAGTGTGCATAATTCTGAGTTTGTTCCAAGTGTTTTATTTTTTATATGTTCAGTGGAGATTTCTAATGAAGAAAGGAACGTAATGGGCAAGACAAATATGCCTCTCTGTTTGCAGTTTCACACAAGGTTAAAGGTTGCAAGAGATATGACAAGTGGAATTTCTGTCCTACTAAAATAAAATTATTTCTTGAGCTGAAGGTTTGAGTTATTCTATGTGAATTCATAATGGATTTAACGGATTATAAATGACACAAGAAGCAAAATGGTAAGTAAATTATATGTTTTTATCTTTATGCCCGAGTTTTATTTCTGTTTGTTTCATACAACTTATACCATTATATACATAATTTTAATGACGACATCTGCGACATATTTCAGCTTAAATGAGGAATACAAAGCAAAAAATAGCTGATTTATTATAAGTAGCCCCCTCTGTAAAAATAGACAAGTCAAAGTGCTATCATTGAGACTCGGGATACAGGCACTGGTAAGACTAACAATGCTCGATGTGATCTCCCAGCATGTATGCTGTAGGGGAGTGCACAGCAGTTTGCTGCTGGAGTTAATAAGTTAAATTTCCATAACTTTGGGAGTTAAATTTCTTAAAACACTTGTATGCAAGAGTGGCACTTTTTTAATTTGTTCAATTCCATTTAGAAATATTAAATCTAGACATTACAAATATTGGATGCAGATGACAGTTTTTCCTGAAAATGGACCGCAGTTGTTCTTGAAACTTGCAAAAGACAGTGAGCTATCTGTCTGGTTGATCACAAAGACATCCTTTGGTTTTAAACTCGAATAAGATGACAATATTAAGATCCACCTGGCAACAATCAGGTTAGAAATTATTAAATGATAAATGAGATGATATGTCTTTTCTGCATTTTTTTTTATATCCTTGATTAATTTTGTTTTTAAAATTGGAAGAGGGTACAAACAGGAGAGTAACTGAATATTATTATTCAACATTCTTAATATCAAACTGACAAAATTTGTTTCAGCTAAAAGAAAGTTTGATGAGAAATTCTGCAGAGCCAAGTTCAAAGGTAAATAATGATTTAACTAGCACAGTATATTTTCACTTTTTGCATGCACTAATCTTAGGAAAAATGTACCTTTATATTTGCGATGTTGCTTTCATTTGAATATTTTAGGTTACTTGTTGATTTTGGATAGTACATTTAATACTTCTTGTCCCTTTGCTTCAGTAAGTGTCAGTATATTATTGTAACATGCATCGATGTAATATTCATGTCTCCTACTTTAGTGTTAAAGATTCAAACTAGATATGTATGTAGATTGTGCCTGAAAATGAAGTTGAATTTGAGTTTAATGTACTTGGGATGGACAAAAAACTGATGGAATACTGGTCAGTCCCCTATTCAGAGGTGTTTTAAAATTACATGTAGTGTTATCAGGTTACGTATATTTAATTGTTTGTTTGCCTTTCTTATGATTATATATTGATGTATATCTGTATTTTGTACTTGTCCAAAATCAAGTTAATGCTGTACCTGACCAGTGACATTTACGTTGTAAACAACATGATACATAGCTAATATTTTCTCTAAGATCATAGATTAAATGTTTAGATCATTATCAGTGGAGGTAAACGTGTTTTCTTGAATCAGAGTCCAGGACATCAGATTTCCACTTAGAAATTCCTAAACATGTGGACAACTTTAAATGTTTTTCATAAAGGAAACTGGCCTACATCCTGGATGTATTATTGTCTTAGCTTTTATATAATGTTTCCTCTGACTTGGTACATCAACACATTTAGTATTGTAATTTATTCGAAATACCACTGGAATTCAATTGGAACTTAATACATTTGGATTTGTTTTAGGTACTATTTGGGATTTAATTCACAATATTGTAAGTTTTAATTTATTTGTTTTTTTTTAATTTCACTTTGTATTCTAGGGAAATAAACTATTTATTGAATTTGATAAAACTTGTTGCTTTTCACCTTGCTGGGCACTCAGCATTAAGAAATTAGTGTTAGGACTGGTCGGCCTGATATGATGATAATGTGACTGAGTGGGACATGATGCTACATGTCTGTGGCATGATGCCCCAAGTGCTAGACATCACTATTAACTGCACACTGTAGACATTGTAGCAATAGGAAAAACTTAAAGCTACATTAAAAACCAAAGCACACACACACACACACACACACACACACACACACACACACACACACTTGTTGCTTTTCACTCTTATTTTATTACTTAGTTTAGGACCATAGAGTTGTATCAGTAGTAAAAGCAGAATACCATGCATAATTAACCCTTTATCTCATATGTATGGCTTTGTAAGCAGGTAATATACATGTACAAAGTTATACAGTGCAGTGCGCTATAAATAGAACACCTGTTACCTACTTGACTACATACACATAGGCCTGCCAGTTAACTGTTATAACGAACATTTGCCCAGAATACCCATTTAAAATGGGGGGGGGGGGGGGGGGGCTGTGATTTAAAATAACTTATAACCCAAAAAGTGCTATAGCCACCAATTATGAAATCTTTAGAAATGTAGACTAGTCTATTATGCAGATAATTCTGGATTCTGACCATTAGAAGATTTTAGGTTCAGTTTGAATCTTTATTCGACCTTTATTTTGTCTTAGGCTGGCAAGAGAAACCTGTCACCCAAAGAATGGACCTGGTATTGGTGTTAAACGGGGCTGGACCAAGACGGGTTCGAAAAGAGATACATATCCAGTTATGTTGGTGAGTAATTTTAAATTTATTTTGCATGTGGCTAAAGACAAAATGATATAAAACTCCAGGAGTCATTTAAGGCCTTGTGTGCTTTCAACACTAATAATGTGTTTTATCCATGTTCATGGTGATTGGGTATTTGTGCAACTGAGTCACTCTATTCTGGGGAGCCCAGTTTTAAGCATGTGCATGCACTATATGCATTTGGGACCCCAATTTTAACAGTGTTATGGGATCCCATTTTCAGCTTTGTGTGTCTGGGGTGATGGGACCCCAATTTCCAGTTTGAACACTTTTTTTCATACATTTGGATTTGTGATAAAACTTTTAGCACCATTCAGGATTTAATTCACAATATTGTAAGTTTATTTTTTTAAAATTTTCACTTTGTATTCTAGTGAAATAAACTATGTGTGCATACACTACATGCATTTGGGACCCCAATTTTAACAATGTTTATGGGACCCCAGTTTCAGCTTTGTATGTCTGGGATGATGGGACCCCAATTTCTAGTTCGAACACATTTTTCATACATTTGAATTTGTAATTAAACTTTTAGCACCATTCAGGATTTAATTCACAATATTGTACGGGTTTTTTTTAATTTTCATTTTGTATTCTAGGGAATAAACTATTTGTGCATACACGATATGCATTTGAGACTCCAATTTTAACAGGCGTTTAAGGGACCCCAGTTTCAGCTGTGTGTGTCTGGGATGATGGGACCCCAATTTCCAGTTTGAACACTTTTTTCTTGTTTTTTTTTTAATTATTGCTTGTGTTAAAGCAGATATCTATAAAAAAAAAAAATTTGTCGACAAAGGCCTAGGGGTGGTGACAATAAAATAATCACAAGCCCTGACTAAAATTCCACAAGCCCTGATTACAATTAAATGCCTGTCAGGTATGGATAGATAAGCTTTTAAACAACACATAGCAGCTGTTCAAAAAACAAGCACATGCATATTATTGTCTGTCAATCAATCTATTCCATCGATAAAATCATACTGACAATCATAGGTCAATTAACTAGTTGGAAGGTTCAATTCATTTTGTCGAATATCTTAACGTAAAGGTGGTCTCCTATTTGACAGAGATCGTACACACAGAAATGACATCATGAGTCAATATGTTGTTTGCCATATGTGTCCAGAATTAACTCCTCCCCCCCCACTTCTTTTTGCTGGCATGCTTCACAAAGAAAACTCTGTCAAGAAAGAGCTCTGAAATTTAGTTTTGCTTGCTTTGCTTCCGAAATCACCTTCGACACTTGAACACTATTCGAGCAAATGAAATAATCATGCTTTTCATTTCATATATATGGGGTAAAATCTGACTTCGAAGAAAAATTGTTACCATTCACAAGCTGGTCAATAATCTTTAATACAGTTGGCTTAAGCACCTGTCACCCAAAAAACAGACCCAACATTGGTATGAAACTGGACTGGACCAAGATGGGTTAAAAAAAAATACATATCCGGTTATGATGGTGAGTAATTTAAATTTATCTTGTATGTGGCTGAGACAAAACAAAATAATATAAAACTCCAGTAGTCATTTAAGGCCTTGTGTACTTTCAGCACTAATCATGTGGTCTATCCATGTTCATGGTGATCGTGTTTTGTTGCAGTTGAGTCATTGTATTCTGGGGACCCGTTTTAAGCATGTGCAAACATTATATATGCATTTGGGACCCCAATTTTAACAGTGTTTATGGGACCTCAGTTTCAGCTTTGTGTGTCTGGGATGATGGGACCCCAATTTCCAGTTTGAACACTTTTTACACACATCTAGCATCTGTTTGATTTACATTTATTAGATTGTTCCATTTTGTGACTTTTAGCCTATGCAAATTAGCACAATGGACCCACTACAGTCTTCAAATGCACCACATTAGCTATTGTAAGTCGGTTAAGTAAATCATGCAATGGTGGTTTATACCTGACCTCTTGTGCCTTTTTAATTGCCTTTATTTAAACTGCCTGAAGGAGTTTTACATCAGCTTTAGTCGTGACTGCTTACCATTTATACATGCTACATGTAACGGGCATATATTGAAGTGTTTATTTTTGTTCTATTTTGAAAGTTTACTTAAAATCCTATTTTTCTAAACACAAAGTGTCAGGGCTTTTGGGAATAGAAATCCTGTTTGTAGCATGATATGCTATGTTATGGCATGTCAACATCTTGAAAATAACTTTCTACATTTCATCAGCGTAATCGGAGCATAGTAAGGTAAAATTAGGTTTTTTTTATAAGCCTGACGAGCTCCTCACTTATCTGAAATTAGAGAGGTCCCGGGTGTCAGGCTATCAGATTTTTAACTATGTATAACAACCTTACAAAATAATGCTTCATTTTTTTGCACAAGATATATCCTCATAAAATTATAGTTTTAAGCTTTGGTTTTTTGGAACATCTTTGCATGCTTATTCTAATTTTTAATTTCTTGCTTTTGCCTTTTGCCCATTATATGTTATGGTGTCTTTGCAAAGGTGGCATTCAACAGAGATGATTTTCTACTTGA
Source organism: Megalonaias nervosa (assembly GCA_016617855.1). Classification (NCBI taxonomy): domain Eukaryota; kingdom Metazoa; phylum Mollusca; class Bivalvia; order Unionida; family Unionidae; genus Megalonaias; species Megalonaias nervosa. Next base: position 128,577 of record JAECUM010005728.1, read on the forward strand.
GTATGTAGGGGAAAGGATTGACAGATTAGAAGCTGAGAGAAGGGAGAAAGGATGATCCGAGCAGCATTGTTTTGAACTTTTTGAAGTTTCTGGAGTAGATATTGAGACGAACCAGACAGAATTGAGTTACAATAGTCCAGTCTTGAAAGTACTAAGGAACACATAAGTATTTTAGTGACATCAACTGAAAGATAATTGCGAATGGAGCTGATAGTTAACAACAATATTGCACTGATATTTGAAAAGATTCAAATCTCCAACATTCAAACTAAATTGTTTTACATACAAACCATTAAACATTTTGATAACCTTTTAAGATTTGACAGGGATGATTCAATCGACATACATAGAGCACAGCGTGATACAAAATTCTGGCAAAATCAATTACACCGTAGACATGGATAGCAACTGGATGTAAATTATCTTATTGGCATTTAACAGATGAAAATGTAACAGAGTTTGTACAATTAGTAACAGTTTTCTTTTTTACGTTCAATACGAAAATTATTATCCAAAAATGAAGTCCAATTTTCCTGATAAATACATTTTAAATGCAACAAACAGCAGCGTATATATAAAACATAATAACTTTAACATTCCACAAAATCATGACTGAAGACATACTAATATCAAAATATAACTGACAAGGGACCTGACGAACATAAACGGTTCAACGTTCTCTTTAGACAATAATTTTAGCCCGTCACTTAATAGTAAATTTTCTCTAACTTTTGAACTGAGTTGTACAATATTTATTTTAAAGTGACGCTATATAATAATTGTCCAACTATTTGTGCTCTTTAACTTTCAATGCTTTTCAACAGTTCTTGAGATTTAACGCTTCAGTTGCAACTCTTTCTTTGTTTAGATCTTTTTTTAAAATTTTCCTCTATCTGCTTGTCATGTTCTTCTACGTCGAACCTCATAGATTCTTTAATCGATTCAGCAACTGTTACAGCATTCATGTAACATTTTAAATGCTCTTCCAGGTGAGTAAATAATCTTCAATCTGAGTTCTGCACTTTGAATTCTCTCATTGCAATCATTGGTTCAAGTCGCTGCTTCTCTTCCTTGCTGGTTGAACGGTTGATATGTGATGATAACATGCATATTGATTTCCGTATGAACTGTTATTGTCCCTCAGATGGTAATTGTTCGTTCTAATTTGTGTGTGTGTGTGTGTGTGTGTGTGTGTGTGTGTGTGATTTGGATTTTTAACGAAGGTTTAAAAAAATTTCAGTCATATCGCTACAATGTCTGCAGTGTGGCAGTTTATAGTGATGTCCAGCACTGGGGCATCATGCAGCAGACATGTAGCATGATGTCCAACCCAGTCACATTATCCTGACACCAGACCAACCAGTCCTAACACTAACCTCTTAATGCTGAGCGCCAAGCAAGGCAGCTGTTAGTACCATTTTTATAAGTCTTTGGTATGACTCGGCCGGGGATCGAATCCATAACCTCCCACATCCGAGGCGGACGCTCTAACCACTAGGCCACCAGCGCGGTCCATTCTAATTTATGTAGTAATGGTCTGTCTGCGAGTTTATCATATGGTGATATCCATTTATTTCCTTTTTTGCCAAGCCTAAAGACTTAAGAAAGTTACTACCACCTTCGTGCACAACCAGAGTTAGCACCTTCGCAGACCAAGGTTCCGATAACCCTATCTACACCATGGCGGATCGAACAGCTATATCGGTGCTTTGTCCTAACATCTATTGGATTTTCATGAGTTGCCTCCCTTAGTATGTAATGCCAACTAACCAATAGCGTGGTGCATTATACATCGGCTGAAAACGGTGATGGCAACTGACCTAAAAAGGATACTTTGTAAGTTTAACATCGAAAGTATTACTTTGTACCAGAGGGAAGCCATTACTGGTCTTTTTGGGTGAAAGGTATTTGTACAAACACGGACCGGCACTGGAAAGTGCTTATTTATCAGTCCATTCAATTTGTGTGCTCCCCTTGTCTCAATCACCCTGGAAGTGCTCAAATTTGAACAACTTCATTTCGATTGGATCCATGGTGGCTTGCCGCTGCATCCAATGAAATTCACAGAGCCGAAGCACAGAACTATCTACTCGATATGCCAAGGTTATATAGGGTCATCAGAACCTTGCTAGTGAAGATGCAGAGTTAGGTACTACAGTAATTTATAGTTTGCCTTTGTTAGGAATTTGTAGTTGTATTTCTTCCACTTCTCAGTAATACAGTATGACTCCCTTAATTTTTAAATGAGGACTAATTAATCGACATTGTAAAATCATCTATATTT
>JAECUM010005729.1:0-82316 GCA_016617855.1 Megalonaias nervosa
TCAGGTGTCTGTTTCAACCACAAAGCCATGTCAAGTATTAAAAACTTCGCTTAGTGAGGGCAATATTGAATCAAAGCACTCAAGCAGCAGTGATGTCGGAGTGGGATCAAGTTGACATGACTTTGATGCGCTCTTTGTCAGGATTGTACGTAATAAATCCGTAGAGAACATGTTATTTAAGGTTACCTTTGAAATTCTATATCACAACTGTGTGGTAACGACGTGTCGATTGAAATTGAAAATATGTATGACAACAAAGCGCTAAAACAAACGCGCATGAATAAATTCCATGGGTGACGTTGAATATAAAATCACGGATATAAATTTGAGTTAACACAAACTAGAATTTACAGACTAGACTGGTACACGATCGGACAATTAAACGCCTCAAGTAGATGTATTATATAGATGTCACATGAAGCAAACAAGCCTGGATACATAACAGAGTTTACCCACTTTGCTGTGGATAGGACGATGTTCTGGAAGACGTTGAACATTACTTTGAGTGGGCAAATATAAATTCCGTATGGTAGTGAGTAAAAGAATTTTGAGAACTTTCATGATAAGTAATTTGGAAGCGTAAGTACACTAGAGTGTAGTATTAACATTGCTTTGGGTCTAATTCTTGACGATAAAATAAACCAGTGCACCAACTATTCGGAGAACAAAAAATCACTCTCATTTCGATCACCTGTGTCGCCAAACTCAATCAGGCTTTATGTCTTCAAATAGAGTGTTGTAGTAACCTTGCTTTGGGTCTAATTCTTGACGATGAAATAATCCAATGTACCAGTTTTCTGTTCAAATAACGCAAAATCACTCTCAGGTCGATCACCTTGTGTTTTCGATGATAAAATAATCAAATGTTTAAATTTCTGCTCCAGGAACAAAGTCATTCTCAGCTCGATCACCTGTGTTTTTGATGATAAATAAATCAAATACATCAATTTCTGCTCGAAGAACACAAAATCACCCTCAGCTCCAACACTTGTGTCACCAAACTCAATCAGGTTTTATGTCTTCAAATAATGATCAACTTGTGTTCTTCACGACATCAGCCATTCCCATGTTCGATTGTAAAGTAGGAACTGGTTTTATTTCATCCCGTTTCTAAATTGTTTCATGGAGTAGCAAATCGTGCTATTTGTTCACAGCAGAAGAGTCACATTTCACACAGCTTAAGGAAAACGTGCAATTTATATTTTACCTGAACTGCGTCAACTAGCTTTTGCCCAACAGCACACAACAAAACCCCCAGTTTTCACATCGAAGATCACACATCTGATCATTTAGCGACTGTTTAAGGAACCGTTATTTTCACAGACCGCAGTAAATCCATACAAACACTTTGTATAATTATTTCTCCAGACTAGACTGGCCTTTTTTCCAATAGCTTTAATGTGTTTTTCAATCGGTAAGAATAATATTTCTTAATACAACAGGGAAGTAAGTCCTGTACTTGTGTCACTGATGAATATCCCACTCTATTTCTTGAAGAAGCCCTCTATACTATCAGCTGATTAAATTTTGTTTTACAGGTCTCACACTACAATTCTTAGATTCTGTCCGAGTCGGCGTTTGATACTTGAATTCCTTTTCATTTTGTAACGTTTCCCTCAGGATGAAGTGAAGCTGGTTATTTATATACTTTATTTATGGGGCAACTGAATCTACAAATATATATTATTTGATTCTAAAGACAGCATGATTTGACTTCAGGCAGTATTGTGTTGTACATACATGGCACTAGTAAGTGTTCAACCGAGTTAGAACCAAACAGACGTGATATTTTAATGCTGCGATCTGACAAAGTGTTGGTCCACGAGTTTAGCACAGTTTTTGTATCTCTTTTTATCGACCATGTTTCTCTATCCCAAACTGCAACATAGCCAATTTTCCAAAAATACAATATAACTAAGTATCATAAACTGCAATATAGCTAAGTATACGAAAATACAACATTGCTGCGTATACCATACAAGATAGCTACTTATCCTAAACTACAGTATAGCTATGTATCCGAAACTACAATGTAGCTACGTATCGCAAACTGCAATATAGCTTAGTATCCCAAACTAGAATGTAGCTACGTTTCCCAAACTACCATATAGCTATGCATCCCAAACTACAATGTAGCTATGTATCCAAAATTGCAATATCAGTATGCATCCAAAATTGCAATATAGCTAAGTATCCCAAGCTACAATGTAGCTACGTATTCCAAACTACCATATAGCTCAGCATCCCAAACTACAATGTTGCTACGTATTTCAAAATGCAATGTAGCTACGTATCCCAAACTAAAATATATCAAAATATCCTAAATTACAAAGTAGCTACGTATCCCAAACTACAATATAGCTAAGTATCCCACACTTCAACGTGCTATATATCACAAACTACAATATAGCTAAATATCCCAAACTACAATGTAGCTACGTATCCCATATTAGACTGCATGTAAGTATCCCAATCAACGATGTAGCTTAGTATCCTAAACTACAATGAAGCTACGTATCTCAAACTACCATATAGCTAAGTATCCCAAACTACAATGAAGCTTCATATTACAAAAAACAATAAAGCTACATATTCCAAACTACAATGTAGCTACGTATTTCAAACTACAATGTAGCTATGTATCCCAAACTAGAATGTAGCTACGTATCTCAAACTACAATGCAGCTACGTATCTCAAACTGTAATGTAGCTACGTATCCCAAACTAGAATGTAGCTACGTATCCAAAACTACGATGTAGCTAAGTATCCCAAGCTACAATGTAGCTAAGTATCCCAAACTACAATGTAGCTATGTATCATAAACTACAATGTAGCTACGTATCTCAAGCTTTAATGTAGCTAAGTAGCCCAAACAAAAATAGAGCTATGTAGCCCCAACTAGACTGTAGCTCGAACTATCGTACAGCTGTGTATCCCAAACCACAGTAGAGCTAAGTGACCCGAACTACAAAGTATACAAAAGTAGTTACGTATCTCAAGCTACAATATACCTATGTATCTCTAACTACAATGTAGCTACGTATCCCAAACTACAATAGAGCGAAGTAGCCCGAACTACAGTGCAGTTATGTATCCCAAACTACAAATGTAGCTACGCATCCCAAACCACAATATAGCTAAGTATCTCAAATTACAATGTAATGAAGTGCTATGTTTATCTTGATAACTACTATTGGTAAAATTACTAACAGGTGATATTAAACCTCAATGATTATCGACTTGTTTTTCTATTAAACCTCAATGATTATCGACTTGTTTGTCTATTAAGCCTCAATGATTATCGACTTGTTTTTCTGAAGTACACTCTAGCAGCTTGCCATATGCAAGTCAGACAAGTTTTGCCATTCTATCTGTAATCAAATATATCCACCAATCACATCACTGTGAAAGGGGTACATACACACACATGTAAAAGCACGTCAATGTTTTGGTAACAAAGAAGGGTTTCGAGTTACGACGCGAGGCGTACGACTTGGCATGACACGTCAAAAGTCCGTTGTCCTTTGATAGATCAAATGCTGCTTTTATAAATTATGCATTTGTAACCTTTTGTTCCGCTGGATGTATGCAACAAATTGTTTATTTTGCCACACAATTAGCGGTCAACGGTCGGGTGATACTGACATGGACTTTTTCACACATCGGTAAATTTGTGTGTCTATTTCGATTTCCATTGCTTTTCGGTCAGTCTTTGCTCATATCAAATCTTTACAACATAACAAAAACACCCAGCCACCTACTCACCCCGATCACAATGCGACTCACGATGCAATCTGCCAATGCCAGAAAAATGTCAGATTAGAAGTTCAAACATTGCAATTGCAAGTACAGCCAAACACACTGCTGTTGACAAAGTCTATGGAAGACTTTAAGAGCAAATACATTTTCATCAAACACACTGCTGTTGCCAAACAAAGTCTATGGAAGGCTTACAGAGCAAAAACATCTTCATCAAAGACACTACTGTTGCCAAAGTCTAGGGAAGGCTTAAAGAGCAAATACATCTTCATCAAACACACTGCTGTTGCCAAACAAAGTCTATGGAAGGCTTACAGAGCAAAAACATCTTCATCAAAGACACTACTGTTGCCAAAGTCTAGGGAAGGCTTAAAGAGCAAATACATCTTCATCAAACACACTGCTGTTGCCAAACAAAGTCTATGGAAGGCTTACAGAACAAAAACATCTTCATCAAAGACACTACTGTTGCCAAAGTCTAGGGAAGGGTTAAAGAGCAAATACATCTTCATCAAACACACTGCTGTTGCCAAACAAAGTCTATGGAAGGCTTACAGAACAAAAACATCTTCATCAAAGACACTACTGTTGCCAAAGTCTAGGGAAGGGTTAAAGAGCAAATACATCTTCATCAAACACACTGCTGTTGCCAAACAAAGTCTATGGAAGGCTTACAGAACAAAAACATCTTCATCAAAGACACTACTGTTGCCAAAGTCTAGGGAAGGGTTAAAGAGCAAATACATCTTCATCAAACACACTGCTGTTGCCAAACAAAGTCTATGGAAGGCTTACAGAGCAAAAACATCTTCATCAAAGACACTACTGTTGCCAAAGTCTAGGGAAGGGTTAAAGAGCAAATACATCTTCATCAAACACACTGCTGTTGCCAAACAAAGTCTATGGAAGGCTTACAGAACAAAAACATCTTCATCAAAGACACTACTGTTGCCAAAGTCTAGGGAAGGCTTAAAGAGCAAATACATCTTCATCAAAGACACTACTGTTGCCAAAGTCTAGGGAAGGCTTAAAGAGCAAATACATCTTCATCAAAGACACTACTGTTGCCAAAGTCTAGGGAAGGCTTTAAGAGCAAATACATCTTCATCAGTTACTGCATTTTTGCTTGACATCGAGTTTCCAATCAGCACTTACTTAGGGTCATGATCAGATGACGCAAAACAGATAATTTCACTAAAATTAGATACAGCTTGTGTGTGTGGGTTGTTGTTGTTGTTGAACGAACTGCTTAAAAATTAACATTGAATTCTAAATATGTAAATTATATTAAGTCAATAAAAGAAAGCACGGTCATCTTCACTTGTCAAGAATAGTTGATATGCTAAGTTCCCCGTCGATAGTCAACGACGTGAATAGACGAAGATGGACGCGCTATTCAGGCGCATTGTATATTGGTTAAAAAAATCCAACGTGCTGTCTAAATTTAAATGCTCTGTTGATGGATTCCACTGATTTGTCGACATAAAGGAGGAAATCTGGAAGTACAAGGATACAGGATCACGGTTGGATATTTTAGAAGTGTAAATTTGTAACTTATCACATAATAACTATTTCAGGCTTTATATAATTTATGTGTGATTAGGCACAAATATAAAATTTAAAAATTTAAAATTAAAATTAAAAAATTTACACTTTGACATATACCACCCGTGATTATAACCTATAATGGTTTTATTTGTGACATCAGAATGTTTACTTGTTTGTTATACTCCAATCATTTGAACTTAAAGTAAAAAGCCCAACAACAGGCAACAATGTAGCAACAGAGGTCTACGTTAATTTAGTTTCAAAGGAAATAAAATCACTATATTCAAAGTTCAACAAGAGATAAAAAAAAGTTACATTACAATTATCTCTAATCACTTTAGGTATTTGTGTATAACGCTGGGTAACATAAATCACGTCTGTGTTTTTGTGTCTACCACTGGAAAATATCCGAGCTGGGTTCGACTGTTTATCCAGCATCACATCATCGTATACCACAAGATTAATAATAAATTCATCGAGGTCATCTACAGATGGGGCTTCATCAATATCGGTAAAAAATTAATAATATCATTGCCGTCTTCATCCAACAATTTTGCGTTTTCATTAAAATCTTTAAGTACTTCAAAATATCTTTGGTCATCTACAGATGGTGCCACTAAATATAACTTATCCCACTTGAGCCATCTCATTATCAGATTAAGCAGCAATTGCGGCTTACCAGACCCAGATGGACCTATTATTATACACCTGATAGAATTTGGTAGTGCTGGATGATGCTTGACTGGCTCCTGCTTTCGTGTCGCTGAAAAGTCAATAATATCCATGTTGTACAGATATAGTAAATAATATGAGTTTATATTGTGTTCGATGCAGAGCACCCACGCCCACCAGTGGATTAACAACAATAATAACTAAAAATAGCAAGCGAGCACTTACAGGCAAGTGTGTGAAATGTGGTACAAGCAAATACAGATTTATTTCATCTCATACGAAGACAGGTGGTGATATCGCTGCTTCGCTGAGAAAATTACCAGGGACTCCATGCGCTAAATATCCTGGTGAGAAACATCTTCCGGGATATAATTATTGTGGTCCTGGAGCTCTACTTGATATCAGACTTGACGAACAAGATCAACCAAGACCTGGAGAGTATCCAATAAACGCGATTGATCAAGCGTGTCACGTTCATGATGTTGCCTATAAAAATAAAGATTTACAACAACGACATATTGCAGACGTGAAGTTGACTTACGCGCTGAATTCCATAAAAATAAATCTCTCAGAGAAAAACTTGCTAGTTTTCTGGTGAAATCTGCAGTGAAAGGTAAACTAGTCCTAGGGGCTGGTAATTAATCAACCGATTATTATTATAATGGAATCGGTTTATTATAGTCCAAGGGGATATTGTAGAGGTAAAGCAGCGATTGGTAAACTTGCTGATGCGGCAAATGTCTCACGTTCTGTTGCTGCAAACTGGTTAGCACGACAGGCAATATGGCAAATCTATCTACGTCCACCAAAACATATTCAGTACGCACATTTTGATGTCAGCACTCCCAATGAAGTTCATCAAGCAGATATTTTGTTTTTGCCACATGATACTATTAAAACACTTAGACGTCAATCACGCACATACAAATACGCGTTAACAGTCGCTGACATTGCAAGTAGATATAAAGAAGCAGAACCACTATCAAATAAAACAGCAACTGAAGTTGCATCTGCTTTTGAACGAATTTATCAACGTGGACCCTTGCGATGGCCACAATTACTACAGGTTCATCCTGGCAAAGAATTTCTTGGTGCAGTATCGTCGTTGATGAAGAAACATAATGTCAAAATCAAACGAGGACACACCGCAATTCATCGCGATCAGGCAATCGTTGAACGATTTAATCGAACACTTGCTGAGCGGTTATTTGGGTATCAATATGCAAAGGATATAGTTCAGAAAAATAAGAGATCTCGTGAATTGCCAAGTGTGATAGCTGCGTTAAATAATGAAATTACGCGTGCAACTTCTATGAAGCCTGTCAATGCGATCACAAAGAAATATATACCAATACAACGACATGACTCTTCCTCAAAACAACCAGTATTAGGTAATGTGACTGTAAGATATTTGTATGAACCTGGTGAATTTGAAGGTGGTAAAAAAAGAGCAACTGATCCTATTTGGAGTGTGACCACACATAAAATTTCCAGCGTGGTAAGATCCACGGGTAGACCTGCAATCTACAGACTAGATTCAACTGCTCCTCAACGTGGATTTGTACGTGAACAATTACAAGTAATTCCTGAAGACACACAGTTACCACCGCGTTCACTTTTGTAAACTGGCTCCTCGACGTTTATTACACTCAAGACAGATCAGCGTCATATTTTCGCGTGTGTGACCAAGACTACTATTAATTCTATCCACTGTAAACTGTCTTGGATTATTATTCGAATACTGCCACAACATTATTGTGTTACAGCTCGCACAATGATTATTCTGTCATTGTTTCAGTGTCATAATAAATTCAGCGTCAAGATCAAAGTCTCGTTTATTTTTTTGTCACATTGTTTATAACCAGATAATTTTTTCTTGATCACAACGAAGTTGATATTAACTATATCATCGCCATTACTAACAGTTTAATTATTATCCATAATAACCCTCCGCAGCTGAGATATTCTTCTGACTCGAGACACTGCGAGATAAACTAAATTTGACCACTCGATTCTATCATCGATAATCCAAATATTTGTATGGGAAATAGTTAATCCCTGTGACGAGTGAATCGTTATAGCGTATCCTAACGTCCACGGAGTTTTATCCCTGACTCCGTCAGGCGTTAACGCACTCTCAACTGCAATGACAGGAACTAAAACAATATCATTTAGTACACGTTTTTGTTTTTCATCAGTTCCTGGAATCTCAACTTCAATATTCTGTTGTCGAGTATCTGCTGCGCGATAACATAATGGTACAGATAGATTTGAAAATTTTTCTTTGTGTGACAGAAATACTTGTTGAAGTGTATCACAAACTATTTTTTACTTGCAACTATCAAATCAGCAGGCCTCCATAAATTCCAAATATCATTTATATGTGTTTCTGGAATTACTTCACGCATTATGTCACACTGAATCTTGTCTGGTTGTAGTCTGATTAATCTCTTAAACTCTTTCAGCGGTTCATCAATAGCTCTATGATCATCAGTTATTTCTTCGTAATAATCTACAAATGTTTTAAACCACTCATGTGGAGACTGCCCAAGAAAGGGCGGTGGTTGACCATGATCACCACACATTATAACGGCAATATTTTTCGTTAATAACCAATCGAGGAACGTTTTTAATACTTCCAACGGTACCGTACAAATTTCATCCCAGATAATAATTTTAGGAATGTATTTCTCACCCATTCGTTCAGGAGTCTATGCGTCTCCGCACCATCTGAAGAAACTATGATAAGTTTGAGATTTTACTCGTCGTTCGTTCATTTCTCTGGCGAGTCTGTGTGTGGGTGTCAAAACAATCACATCTGAACAACTGTTCAGAAATAATTTAATCGTACGCGTTGTTTAACCAGAACCTCCAGGCCCATTGAGATAAACGGTTTTATGTCTGGCCACAGGATCATATACAGATGGTGCTAACGATTTTGATACTTGATTGCTATTCTTGCAGTATGTCCCCTTAATTTCAACGTCGGCAGATTCAGAGTAACTAAATATATTTTCTTGTTTTATTCTCCATGATCCCCATTCACCAGCACCAAGTACTTTATCTAGCAAATCCAAATATTTTTTACTTATATACAATGAATATGTGGCAGCTCTAACCGCGGTATTAGGAAATCTGTTTATCATCGATAATAAATTTATCGAAACGTACGCAAGCATCGAAGATCTCAAATGAGTAAACTGCGGTGACTCACCATCAATATAGCTCACAATCGTACCTAATTTAGTTCCGTCTGATAAACAAGCATTACTTCAACTTATAAATGTGTTTCTCTCCGTTGTATCAGCAGTTATAAAATCGAGTTCGGCATCGTCCATAATTAATCTTGTACAAGTTCGTTTATGATCACATGAACTACCCTGAGTAAACTTACCGATTATTTTTCTGCCGAATCTTTTGCAACTTTATTTTCATATTCAATTTCATCGGGATTATCGGTAATTGTTTCATTGGGGTTTGGTAACCAGATTTGTTTTTGTGAATGATACGATATTATCGCTTCACTTACAACTAACGATATCAATATTTTTACATCAAGCATATATGGTAATTAAACTATTCGAGCCTAATATGTTTCTGAGAAATGTCTTAAAAACCAGGCATAAACAATCGGATGGAGATCTCCCGTAAACGAAAACGACTCTATACAGGAGAATCCAGTCATGTTAAAATCTGGGAAGGGTCCATTTATCGCAACTCTGGTCATCTCGTGTACTGTATGTCCAAATCTATGAGTGTATTAGAATACTCTCCGTATCCAAGAAAACTTCCAGGATAACATGCTACCATATCAACTGAGATAACGTCGTTGTAATCGTATTTAGTATTCCACAATCCGCCGTGTCTATATTCGATACAACTACGTTGAACATCAACAAGAAATTCCGATCTTGTCGGTGACCATGAATTTTTTTCCTGAGCAGCGTGTGCAGCAACTGACGGAACAGTAAAACAATTACTCAGTATTTGTTCAGCCCTGACATCGTCAGTATATTTCAAAGCAATATTTTTCATTTCTTCGTGGAGAGATTCTGCACGATAAATTTCTCCTCTAGGTCGTACAAACTGATCATAGTTCACAGATTCTGAACTTTGAAATAACCACACGGAGTCAGGGTCACTCTTACTGATATTTCTCATAAAATCAAATACATAATCATCATAAAATTTAACTGTTCTGTCTCGTGGAAATACTGTTACTGCGGACGTCCATGCACGTGCGTTATGATCAATAATTTCTATCGGAGCTCCTCTTGATTCACATTTTGATTTGTATAAAATCTCTCCGGTTAATGTCTTCACCGTAATCATAAATTTTAATATTTTTTCCAGTTCAGCAAAGTCTCTGATAGACGCTCCGGTATCTTTAACTGTTTCTGCCGACGTATTTATTTTTTACGTCGCAAATCCGTAAAACCGTTTCCACGTATCGCGTTTGTGAAGTGTTTTGTAACTCGCTCAGCTACACAATTTATCCTTGATAGTTTCATCGGCGCGAGATCATCAACGCTAGGTTTATCATTTAGCGGATACAACGCATAAACAACTGCAGTCACAGGATACGCTCGTTCATAATATGGTTTGTCAATATCTGTCAACGTTCCTGGTTTGAAATTTTTATTTAACGTGACAATATTTCCGGTGTGTCCTGACTGTGTCAGGCGGACAGGGTCACGTTTGTCACGGATAATCCAAGTGTTGTCGTCTGTCTGCACAATACATTTTATTAGAATAATATATCGCTAATCGTCGAGATAGTTAATAATCTTCCTTCCTCGCTCGTCATTCATTGTAGCATCGACAACATTCATGATTCTGAATGTTGACCACACATGAGCCGCACCTTCGTCGCGAAAATCCTTTCTTGGCTTCACTGATACGATCAGTTATATCCTAGTTCACCAAAGCCAGATCTTGCATCGAAGAACTAAATTTAGGTTTCGGCAGTTTGTCAAGATCAAATCTGGCTCTAGAAGGCTTAATTGCGGATAATCTCTCAAACTCTTCCATATTATATTTAAGACAAATATATATTTAAATTGAAAGATAAGTATATATATAATGATTTAAGCAAACAATAAATGCAGGTGGCTCATGATTGATTGTTCAGATCCTTGTAACAAAGCCTGCATAAATGAATTATGTAGATACCACATGCAAAGTATTCGCAGAGGGAGTCTAGGACCAAAACCGTGTTTAAAATGTGTTGTTGGGGTTAGAGGAGAAACTCAGTTATGTGTGCAATGCGGTGGTAAAAAATACAGAGAGCTGAAACGAAATTATGATTAAAAAAATAATACCGATGGAGTCGAATCTCCCATAAAAACCGCCGAAGATTATCTAGCCAGATTTTCAAAATAATTATTTAGACAAATAATATTATTATATAAATGAGGCAATATGACTTTGTGAAACATCCTATCATCAAGGATTATGAGTCATCTCGTGATGGTGTAATTAGGAACTGTCGACTACAAAAGCAAGTCGGTACTGTCACTAATACTGGTTATCTCAGATTCCGTGCTGGGAATAAAATGTATTACTCACATAGATTCGTGTACGAATGTTTTTACATGGTAATCTAAAACGGCCTTTAGATCGATCATATCAATGGCAGAAAACTTGATAATTCTTATGTAATTTGCGAGCTGTTACACAAAGTCAGAATTGCAAACTTGGTGAAACCGGTATGCACAAAATGCTTGGAAGGAGGGTTGATAAATCTGTAAATACAGGGACTGGCGAAGAAATGATATTTCAATCAAGGAATGTAGCTGCTAAATATTTTGATATTCGCCCGCGTTCAGTAAAATGTGTCCCAGATAATATAACCAAATCGGCGTATTCAAAGAAATTTGATCGGCGAATTATATTTAAATATCAGACATATTAAGAGAGAGAGATATAACTCTTTCGAGCAAAGCTCTCTCTGATAGAGTAATTAAGCAGTTGTCCCGCTTGATTACATAACCGCGATTCTTATTGTATGTGTCTTATTCAGTAACTGTCTGTAAGCAATTAGCTGTCAGAGGATCAGTATAATTTATAACAGAGAAGGATATTTACACCTTTTCACTCTGATAAATTCATATTGTTCACAAGTTTGATATATACATGCTATCCAGGTAGGTTATTTTTATATCTTCAGTGTAGCCGTGCAAATTACAGGTAGGTTATTTTTAGACCTTCAGTCTACATGTAGGTACACTCAGCCGCCGCCTAGTAGGTCACGCAACATCTGTTTACAGCACTCCCAACGACATCCGGCAGATTTATTTTAGAAAATAAAATAAATTGCAGTTTATTTATTCAACGTAGGTAACTTCTGAAACGTATGTGGGATTTATTTTAGATTCACACTGCGGTTTATTTATTCAGCTTAGGTAACTTCATAATAATTTCTGAAACGTATATCTGTAAGGAGATCAGGTGATCCAGTGCTAGAGCGGCTAACTCTCGTACTCGAGGTCTTGAGTTCATATGCCCGTGACTGACACATTGTCGATGGTGACGGTACGATGCCAAATTTTTCTTAATAGTGGGACTCCGCCCATTTTCCTGGAAATTCAACAGAGAAAAATACACTCTCCCACCATGTCACCAAGTGGTGGGTGCACTTTTGCACTCCCCGGGGTTGATTATGGGGAGGGTGTGCAGAAATCTGTTGAACGTAGAGAAGGTCCCCGTTTATGTGTGTGCTGTCCTTAGAGCTAAGTTTATATGTATCTGTGCTGTCCAATAGAATTAAGATTGTATATACTGTAAATACGCTACTTGGATGTTGTGCCGTCCAATGGAAAATACGGATCGCCTTCTGAACTTGCTAGAATATCGTTTGGTAATCTAGGGGTTCATATGAGGGTTGTGTCTATTTCGTCACCCTCTTAACTCCTAGAATGTCCTTTGGCAATCTAGGAATTCACATGGGGGTTGTGCTGTCCATAGAATTAAGTTAGTGAAGTCCATAGAATTAAGTTAGTTAAGATTATATGTTGTGCTGTCCATATACCCTCTTAACCTGCTAGAATATAGTTTGGTAATCTAGGAGTTCACATGGGGTTGTGCTGTAAATATATTTTTTCATTTTAAATCAATATTTATTATATAATGAATTCTGAAAATATTAATGATATTATTTCTGCGATTGAAAAATTACAACATGACGGTATAAAAATATCTGATGAACTTAATCCTGAAATGATTATGTGTGATTTTGAATCATTACAACAACGAAAATTTGAAAATAAATACACATTACCAGCTGATTATAGATTTATAAAGTTGATTCAACAATCAATGATGCAATCATTGGCATCAGTTACAGATACGCAAGTTAAAAAATTTGTTCCATTTGCACACGCAATCGAAAAAATTAGATCAAAATTGTCTCACGAATACGAAACAAAAACGATTGTGAATGCTCGTATAAGACAGCTGAGAGAGATTATGTCTCCTCGTGAAGTCGCTAATGATTGTGAAAGTGAAAGCGATGTCGCCAGTGACTGTAGTGACAACGTAACTAACACTGTCACCGTGACTGTGGTACCAGCTAAGCAAGAGGGATAATATATTTCTAAATACAGTAAAAAAAGTTATTTATTTTTATTCAGATTCTATTCAGTCAAAATCAGATTTATTTTTTATTCGAATAATAATATTTATTCAGAATCAGAATATTTATTGTTTTCTGATAATAATATTTATTTCAGAATCAGATTATAATATTTATTCAGAATCAGATTATAATATTTATTCAGAATCAGATTATAATATTTATTCAGAATCAGATTATAATATTTATTTTTATTCTGATAATAATATTTATTTTTTATTCTGATAATATTTATTCAGAATCAAATTATAATAATACTATTTACTCAGATTTATTCAGATAATTTATTTGACAATTTTTTTTTTTATTCTACGATCTCACAGATTTAAATGCAGTTATTCATTCCTCAAATCCAACACGTGTCCAGTTTGGTCGGTAAGTTTGAAATGTATCCTTGATAAAAGCGGATTATGTACACGCAGATAAACATGATTAATTGGTTCTGATACAATCAAATATCCTGGTGGAACTTGCAGTGTAAATGTGTACAAAATGTATCCTTGCTGGGCCTGACTGGATTTTTCAAGGTCTACTTGATAGCTACCATCAATAAAGTCACAAGCAAGATTTACCGCAATCGTCGATGTAATATTTACAATGCCCGGTGATATATGACGGCCACCCCCGTATGGATCGTTGTTGTATTTGAGAATACCTGCTGGCTGGGCTATTCTCCTCCACGATTCAAGGATTTGCAATAAGATGTTATTTATAGCGCTGCCTGGTAAATCTAGCTCGGGAAATTTAAGATCTGTAAAATTAAATTTGGATCATCTAAATTAATTGCTGTTCCATAATGTTTCAAATACATATCTCGTAAATCATTATCGAATTTTATATTTTCAATAATAATTTTAACATATTGTATATCTGACCTGACCTGGTTCAGATGTTGAATCATTTGTTGTTGTTGTTGTTGTTGTTGTTGTTGGGCTTAACGCCATTTTTCAGCACACGATAGGCTATACATGGCGGCCAGTATTAATGGTGGAGGAAGAAACCGGGAAATCCGCAGAAAGAACCACCGACCCACGAGAAGCTACTAGCAAGCTTTCTCACATATCCACATTCGCCGAATCTTAGACTCGAACCCACGCAGACAGAGGTGAGATGGCAGTGATCCGTAACGAAGAGCGCTTTAGACCACTTAGCCACTCGGGGCCCCTTGAATCATTTGAATAATCTGTTGTTTTATATCATCATTGTAATGTTGAACTAAAGAGCTAAACAAATTTTGTAAATTTTCGAGTATTTGATTGTATTCAGGTTTGATTGCGTCGGCGAATGATTGAACAAACTCCACATTGAAATTTTATAATGGTCTTTAAGTTTAAATAAATAAATACCTAAATCAGGAATCTTTTTAATTTTCACTGATAAAATAAGCTCTATCAAGATGATACTATGCACAACTTTTCCGATATTCTGGAATTTTTATAAATATTCGTTTTGTTGTGAGGAATTCATCTTTGGTCGGTTCTGGTGGGTTTTTTTATTCTGGTGCTACATCAGGCCAACCTAGAACAGTTTTAATCGATGACTGATAAATATCAACAGCATAATCTAGTGTAGATATTTATATTGGCGCTGATAAAGTTGGTTCGTGAACAGTGATAGCTATCTTGGATTCTTTTCCTGTGATAGATCTGATTCTGCGCTGGAATTCCTCATTGATCTGTTCTATTTGATAACTGCCCGTAGGTATACTTACAACCTGCCAATCTGGAGTTCTATCTGGTTTATTTTTATTTGCAAATGCTAATGAGTTGTTTGCGGGTAATCCACCGAATGATTTTGGTCTAATATTTGCCCAACTATAATAAACTGGTAATTGTGCTAGCGCTATTTCCTAGGCGGGAATCGCAGTTGGAAAAACCACACTGAACTCAAGATTAGTTGAACTTGCTGATCTCATTGTGGTTTTTGGCGGTGCTGTATTAGTGACGATCTGTTGTAGTAGTTCTTGCGACGACGACATTATTATTTTAAATCAGGATTTTAAATCAGAAATTTTTTCTGGTTCTCTATCAACTAATGCCTCGTTGTAAATCTTAATTATTTCTGTGAACTCGTTATCTGATATTATGCGTCGTTGAGATACGACGAAATCAACGATGATAGTTTAGAGTATGCTAACATCGCCGCGTGCAGTTTTATTGTGTACTCGTGTAATTTTGCGTTTGTGCACGTCGATATTTTTTTGCGATGATATTAAGAATACCAGCAGTTGTTGTTGCAGCTGAAACACAAATTGTTACAACTGCTAGCGACGTCATCGTTGCTGCTGATAGCAATACACCAGTTCCAGCGATGAGCGCGGACGCCGAATACACAACTACGTCAACGATAACGACACGTCTGCGATATCTTTTTTTTACTTCTGCGCTGTACTCCTCAACGATATTTTTCAGTTTGGTTTGTCACTCACATACCTGATTGTATCTGTGTTGTTTAGCGTCGATTATTGTATTTTTGTTAAGGAAATTAATTGAGGTGTTTCAGCGACAAATTCCAGACACCACCAGTAAGATGCTGCGGTTAATTATTTATCAGATGGTTCCAGTATAAATGTTTCTTCGGCATCTTTATTTAACACAATAGACACAGTTCCAGAAAAATTATCGGTTGAATGTCGCCATGGAAATGTGGTAAATATCCTAAATTTTGCAGAGCTAAACACGGACAACCTGTACACACGAGTGATACCGCGGTATGTTTGATAGTTTATTTTGCTGTGACCATATTGATGATCCTGATGATACTGTTTATACGATACCGGTGATCTGCTTGTGAGGAATTTTAATCAGATTAGTTTTTTCAACAATGTTAGGAATTCCACTGATTACATCGTTGAGTCTCGAGTTAAGTTCGGCGAGTTTTATGTCAACGTTTGCTGGACTTGCCAAAAATGGTTCTGTTTACGTTTCTACGAAAATTCAGAAACAACTGTACATGATTGGAAAATTCAGTTCCAAATGCGGTCATTCCATCGTTGATCGTCGACAACGAAGTTGTCATCGAGATGTTGTTATCGTCGACGTATTTCTTTGTTGCAGCGTAAAAATCACCAGTAGGTTCTCCCACGTTGGTAATTTTATTGCTGTTCATGTCGAGGCGGCCAGTCATTGTATCGCCGGTCCTTAGTACTCGTTCACTTATACTATCTCGGATCGACGATGGAGTAACATAACTAGGAACAAGTTTACCATGTCGATCATATACAGCTATGCAGCCTTCACGTGTTCCTTGTGCACGAACAATAATATCGCTGATTGAAATATTACTCGGCATTAATTTTCCTTCACGGTTATGAAATACTACAAGTTCGTTTGGATCAATGTTTGCAAGATTTAAGAGGTCAGATAATTCATCATGTATCTGTTTCGTTACTTGCTTGAGTAAATCTTCACCAAGTGTTTGTTGGGTTTTAGTTTTAGCTGATCTTGCGTAAATATCTACCATTATATTTACTAATGCCTATTTAAAACGGTGTACTCGTGCACAACTTTATGAGGTGGCATTGATGATTTTGAAATCGCGTCAAGCACAGCGAGGGTTTCACGGCCACATATTGGTGGGTCGGTTATTTTTTGTGTTGGTAACGTTGAATACCACACTGGAATATCACCAGCTAAATTACTATATCGTAAAAACTCTTTTGGTGGAGCTAACCCGTACGAGTCAAAGTTAACAATTCCACGTGGATCAATCGCGTATGCAACCCAATGAGTACCAGGACGTGAACTTTCATCGAGATTAATGATACCAGTTTCAACATTGCTTGGTTTGTGTGGTAACTGATCACGCATAAAAACACCTCTGAGGTTTTTGATGTTTAGTTTTTAGCTGCATCAAGTAAATCAAAATTGGACATATGAAGAATCAACGAAGTGTCCCGGGAAGCCTTAAACCCTTTCCGTACCACAGGGAAGTTCCTGGCAGTCTTAGACACAATCCGTTAACGGATCGTCCCTTTTTTCAGATATTTTTATTCCGCGACCCGTTGCTTTCTTTAATGCCATCCCAGCAGCAGTTCCAACAGCTCCCAACGATTTTGCAACAGCTGGGGCTACAGCGGCTATCAACGCCGGTATAGCTGCAAGAAGTGGAAATATACCACCCGTCTTAGCGATGTCTTTAATGGCACCCGCAGAAAGATTAAGTCGTATACCAGTCTTCGATTGTTTGGCTTCATTGAAGTGCCTGAGTTGACGGTCTGTCAGTGATAGTTTATTTGTACCACCTGTGATTTGTTCCTTTTTAGCGATGTTTACTCCATAGTTTTCTTTTGATACTGATTGTAGTATTTTAATCTGACCAGCAGTCAGACTGACACTAACATGATATGATTTATAATTATCATGAGCGGTCTAATTACATGTTTTCTACTGGGGCATCAATGACTCTCATTCGTCCACCAGCACCTTCAAGTAGCATTGTTTTGTCGCTGAGTATAACTGCGATTACTCTGTAATTGGCAATAAGTCCTCGCGCCACACGAGCTCGAAAGTGCATATTAACGACAGATTGCCTGAATAAATCAAGGTGTTCCAGCGAAAAGTAATAGATCGGATACAACGTTGTAAAATCACGCTGAGATATCTGTAAACCAGAATCAACATTTTGATCACGTCCCATGAATGTCATCAACCGATGATAAGCACGTACTACTTGGTTATTAGCAAAATTTATTAATACTTCTTCGGAAGGTTCTTGATGTCCATTTATCCTCAAAGAAACTTCATTAATCCCAAGCTGGTCAGATATCATTGGACTTCGTACCTGTGAATCTACTCGTGCAGCATTTTGGAAAGCAATAAATATATGTCATGGTGCTGACACTCCCTGCTGTGATGCTCTTTGCCACGTAAATAAACCATTAACATCGCTGTAAATACTGTCTGCGGTCATCGTCAACCATGATAACGTCGATTTACCACCTTGATCCATGAAAGAGATTAACCGTTGTTCTTCGGCAAGTGATGGAGTCATTGTTGACATCCACAACGAAAGTTTTGTGAGTATTACCTTGCCTGCATTAACGGCAGCATCACACCATATCGCATCATTGTCGGTGGCTTTTCTAACAAGTACCACTCTGTGTTTAGCGTCAAATATAACTTTTCTAACATTTCTACAGAATCCAAAGATATGTGACAGCGGAATCGCACATGAAAATCTTTAATCGCCGTTTAACATTGATCGACACGCCGCAAAATCCCAAGTTGAAGTTTTCATTCATCGCTGCAACTGCGTTTCCAGCTGCATTAAATCTCACATTGCTGTAATCGGGATGATCAGTTGTATCTTTTGCAAACATCATTGACGGGCCAGCTGACCTTGAGTAATCGTCACTGTATCTTGCAAGTCCAAGTATTGTAGTGGCAACGTCAACGTTTTCCAGGCATGATTCAATATTCTTTCCATCGATTACGTATGTGGCACTGTTAAATAACGCCATGACACCGTTGTTAACAAAACCAACTCGATCACCAATTTCGTAATCTGTATTATCTGCTTTCAAGAGTCTACCTTCAACCTCAATAAATGCCTCAGCGGGTAAGAAATATCTGCTTACACGTGCGTCAGTTACACGTGCGTCATAAGAATAATATTGATAATCGCGTACAGATTCATCTTTGAGAACTAACGCATCCATGTCGAATGCGGGATCAGATACACGTTTGAACATCTTTGTTATATTTGTTATTGTCTAACACGAAGACCACTTCCCGCTATTAAACTTGCAATTATATTTTTTTTTCTTTTTCTGATAGTGGTACACCAGCCAACTCTGCTTGTTTTTGATTTGCAGCTTGATTTATTATTTTACTAACATTTGCACGCATAACTTTCCTGCTGGGTAATTTTACTGGCTGAGGTTTTCATCGTACTCATCGTGCTAGTCTATCCCGGATTGCAGAAAACGCTTTACCGGCAACATCACCAACAGCACTAATACCTTTTTCACGAACAACGTCATAGCTTTCATCACCACTTGCTTTACAATCGGTATTGCTTTTGGGGCTATCCTTCTGAATAGACCCCGAACAACATCACCGAGTCCATCTCCGGAGATCGCTTTATAGGTTGGTAATCGCGACTTTATCACCCTGACCATGGTCGGTCCACGTTGAGCATTATGTATGATCATCTTATTTTCTTGTCACTGATCGAATTGCATACTCTTAATCACTGTGGTAATCATCAACGATTTCATCGATGAGAGACCGATAAACATTAATGTCCATGATACCACCTGTAAATAATCGTTGACAAATCGATGTTATCTCATTAATGATTTCTGGGGAATTATTACCGGCTCGTTTTCCACCAATCAGAATTTCTAGTCTGTCCACGTCGGGAAGGATATTATCAAGACATGGAGTAATAAGACCACTTCTTCGAGCAGCAATACCACTTCCAGTTGCACCGGGAACGTCTTGCCATTCTTCTTCCTCACTTGTTATTAGACTGGTTATTTTTTTATTGTTTTTATTGTTTTTGGTTGTTTTTGTCTTGATTGTTGTAGTTGTTCTTGTAGTAACTGTTGTACTTGTCTTTCTTCTTGTTCTCGTTGTTCTCGTGCTTTTTCAAGTTTCTGCTTCCTTTCTTCTTTTTGTTTTCTTGCTTGTTTCACTTGTTCTGTATACTCGCCTACTGCCTGGTTAAAAAGTTCAAACTGATTAATATCTTCCTCAGATCTGATCTGTGGAATATCATAAGCAATACGATATGCATCCCTAACCCAATCGCCATATTTCAGAGTATCAACATATTCGGGTTTTACAAATGTTTCTCGCTGATAATATCCATACGCGGCAACATTAATTATTTGATTTGGGTCTTTGATGGCGGCAATACCTGCAGGTGGAAATTTATCTATTATCTTTGTTCTGGTTTTTGGTGGTTCAGGTTGTGGTTGAACTTCAGGTTGTGGTTGAGGAGGTTGCCGGGGTGGTGGTCGAGTTGCTCGAAGACGCCAAGCAATATCAACAGGCAATGTTTCAAGAGCTTTTTGTGCTGCCTCAGTTGCTGTAACAATTTTCTTTGTTGGTTCGACACTTGGTTTAAATAATTGTTCTACACCTTCTGCAAATTCCACCTGAGACTCCTTACGTGCTTGTAATTGTTGCTTGACAGAATCACGGACGGGAAGATATTTCTTAATTGCCTCTAGTCGCTCTCGAGCTAGTATAGCTGAGTGTGGTTCTCCAATAATTATTGATATAACAATGATTTAATTAAAGCAGCAGAGAGGGTGACGACTAACAGTGAGTGTCCGACGAGTAAACGAACACGCATAAAAAAATGAAAATAAAACGTCAGCGATAAAGTAACAAAATGAGCTAACACAATTTAGAGAGACTCTCGGTAGTTTAGAGGCTTTTAGTTTAGCGTTATTGATCTTGTATTTCATTTTCGTATGAACTTTTATTTTGAGAAAATAACCGACAACCATTCGAGTCTGTTCACCCTCTCTGCTGCTGCGTGCGGTAACTAGAAACACCGAAACACGCTCAAAAACTGAAATACACAATTATTTACATCTTTTGGGTGTCTGCATTGGCCTACATACCGATATTATGATTGGTAATTGATTCTATAATAATAATGATGATGATGATGATGATGATGATAATAATAATAATAATAATAATAATAATAATACAAGCAAAAGCAAAGCAAACTTTGATTTAAGCGATTTTAATCCAAATTATTTACCTTTTACCAATTTCGGGCGCAATCAATGACGTCACTTGGTCGTACTTGATTTTACACAATTGGACAGGTATGACAAATCATGAATCGGTCAGAACTTAAAATATAGGAGTGAGATTATGATTGCAAGAATCCAGATTGTGTATTTACATATTTTTGGTGGAAATGTCGTATACTTATATGTTTTAAAGCAAACAAAGACGTAACAGACATACAAAACGAGGTAAAAGCTGTCAATCAAGTACGACCACAGGACTTCATTCAACGCATTGGTCAGGCTTTTGATGAGGTCACTTTCACTCCTTGTTTGGATCAATCAAAAGGTATTGATCACAGTGATCCTTTTTTAACTACTCATTCTCTTTTATCTAATCAGGGTGATAAACGACAATCACTTGTCGTCGAACAGGAAAAAGATCCTGAGATCTGTTTGTTTCAGAGGGCCATTAGTGAAACTGAAGCCACTGAAGTACCTGTCCGTTATTTCATTAAAAATGGAATTCTTATGAGAAAATGGAGACCTCCTGAGGTACCTGCTTATGACGAGTGGTCAGTGAACTATAGTTTCAAAATCTTACAGACAGGAAATACTTAGTCTGGCCCATGAAACTCCTCTGGCTGGTCATTTATGGATAAATAAAACTTATCACAAGATCTTGACTCACTTTTATTGGCCAAAAATCAAAAGTAATGTTTGTAAATACTGTTGATCTTGTCATACTATTCAAATGGTAGGAAAACCCAATCAGAAGATACCTAAGGCTCATCTGCAACCAATTCCTGCATTTGACGAACCATTTAGCAGAATTATGGTAGATTGTGTTGGTCCCTTACCTAAGACCAAGTCAGGCAACCAATGTTTGTTGACCATTATGTGTGCGTCAACAAGATTCCCAGAGGAAATTCCTTTGAGGAATTTTAAAACCAAACATATAGTAAAAGCTTTGATAAAGTTTTCTACTCAATTTGGCCTTCCCAAATTTGTTCAATCTGGTCAAGGGTCAAATTTTATGTCTGGAATTTTTGAGCTTATTATGCTTGAATTTGGCACTCAGCAATTCAAGTCAAAAGTGAAATTATGGTTTCACAGAACTTTACTTGAGAGAAGTTTTGAGTCTTGTAATAGAGTTCAAATTAGATTTTACGGCCCTTACAAACTTAAGAAGAAAATGAATGGATTAAATTATAATATTAGTACTCTTATGTAAATAAATTAATGGAGTACTATTATACTGAGAGAAATAGCCAGGTAAATCATGCAATTAATTTAGTTGCATCTGTCCCACCAACTGAGGACGTAAGTGAAGAAATTCAATCGAACTCGGTTGATCTTGGAGCAACAAATCTTCGGAATTCGGAAATTATGAAAAATCTGGACCAGAAACTTTTACATTTGCAACAACAAGGAATGAACTTAAACAGTTATTATTCGAATATGAGCACGTGTTTCCAGATATTCCTACGAGGACAAACAAAATTTTTCATGACGTTGAAATTGTGAGTTCCAAACCTGTGAAACAACACCCATACAGGATGAACCCTCTCAAACAGGAATACTTGAAAATGGATATTCAGTATTTGTTGGAGAATGATTTCATAGAGCCCAGTAAAAGTGACTGCAGTTCACCATGTATACTTGTTCCAAAACCAGATAAAACTTTCCGTATGTGCATTGATTATAGGAAGGTGAAAAGTGTGACAAAAACAGATTCATTTCCATTACCAAGAATCGATGACTATATTGATAAAATTAGAAATGCCAAGTACGTCACCTCCTGAAAGGATTTTGGCAAATTCCACTAACAGAAAGAGCAAAGGAAATTTCGGCATTTGTGACTCCAGATGGACTCTATCAATATAAAGTAATGCCGTTCGGGATGAAGGGTTCCCCAAGTACCTTTCAACGCTTGATGAATATGATTACCTCTGGTCTAGATAATTGTGATGCTTACATCGATGATGTCATCATCCACAACGACACCTGGAAAGAACATCTAGCCACGTTTCGGAAATTCTTTGACAGACTCGCTGATGCAAATTTGACAATCAATTTATCTAAAAGTGTGCTTTGATGTGCTTGTGTAACTTTTCTAGGACATATTGTGGGACATGGTACAGTTAAACCTATAGATGCTAAGGTCAATACTATCTCCGATTTCCCTGTGCCTGTCAGTAAAAAGAAACTGATGCGATTTTTGGGTATGGCCGCACACTATCGGAAATTTTGTTCCAAGTTTTCTAATATTGCTGAACCCCTGACAAACTTGTTGAGCAAGAAAAACAAGTTTCTTTGGGCTAAACAATGTCAGGAGGCTTTGGGTAGGTTAAAAGCCATACTTAAAAGTGCACCGGTTCTTACAGCTCCAAATTTCAATCAATCTTTTAAATTATCTGTTGATGCAAGTGATGTTGAGGTGGGGGCAGTATTGATTTAAGAAGATAGAAATGGTTTTGATCATCCAGTGTGCTATTTGCTAAGAAATTAAATAAGCACGAAAGGAATTACTCAACAATCGAGAAGGAATGTTTGGCTTACAGCATTTTTAAGTTTACATTAGTTCAGCCCCTTCTCTGGTTGTTGTGTTTAGTGATCAAAACCCCTTACTTTCATCGACAAGATGAAAAATAAAAATCAAAGATTATTAAGGTGGAGTTTGTTTTTAGAAGAATATAATCTTGACATCAGCCACATCAATGGAAAAGACAATTTGATTGCAGATGCACTTTCCCGCGTATATAAATATTATTTCATGTACACTTTGTATAATTCATGAGAGTTTTCTTAAGTAATTTTGTTTAACCTTACATATAATTTACCTATGGTAAAAGAAAGCTTTATTATATAAATCTTTATTTTTTTTTGTGGGGGGAAGTGTTACATATATGTAATTTAATTACTTGTGTGTTAGTTTTAAATTCTTTTTTCTTTTATTTTTGTTTCATTACATTTTATTATAATGATAATTTCCAAGGGAGTTGACTATTTTCGGAAAATTCACTTCTCTGTTTTGACCTGGTTTGAATGTAAAAGGTATTACATTATCACTATTTTTAGTTCACCTTGGTTGAGACGTTTGTAAACATTGAAACGATTGGCTATTATCAAGGTCATGTTCTGCCCACGTGTTAGCTAAATTGTAAACAGCCTTTTTTAAAATTTATTTCCAGCGTGAGAATCTGATTCTTAGATAGGGCTATTCTAAGCTACGTGTAAAATGGCATTTTTTTTTTACTGCGCTGTTCAAATCAGTGATCAAGTAGCCCCGTCACGTGAGCCACCATGTGATCTAAAATCGTGGGTTAAAACAGACGTTTCTAGTAGATTTAGGCAGTCGTAAATTATACCTTCAGGCCGAAAGGTGTTCCTGTTGTTGCCATTTGATTTGAGTTTATTATTTAAAATAATTTATTCACCCTGGAAATACTCGTCTTCTTTATAAAAATTCTTGGACAAAGACATTTAGTGGAAATTTATTCAGGAATTCTAAACAGAGCATTATAAATTGTGATTCAACGAGGAACTATTGCCATCAGTACAACGACCTCATCTGACGTCATCGCCTTCCATGTTGGAACTTCATCGATATTCGAACCTGGAGGATTCAATTAGAACTTTTTAGTGATAGGACTTATATTTTGAATTCTAGGATTAATTTTTGGATTATATTCACAAACCCTAAGTCCTATTTCATATGTTTACCTTGTTTTCTAGGGAAATAAATTATTTTGTTAAATTTACAAAGCTTGTTGACTTCACTCTTTTCTTTTGTCACTTTTGTACGAGCCTACACGTAACATTAATATTCGAGTTTTGCCATCCTAAAATACATGCACCTTGCCTACCCTCCCCCAATAAAACAATAAACAGGAGGAATGAAAATATTCAGTAACAAACAACCCTATCAGTGGATAAATATACAGTTGCTAGTATTGATATTGATAAAATGTTTTGTTTTCTTTTGTTGACTTTTTTGAGAAAAATTTTCCGTAGTGATCATGATCATGCCGAGGCATTGCTCTAGACCTTTGCTTTTCAGAGCAACATAAACTGAAGGAATTGTCACCGGAGAGCTTTGAAAAGGGAGATAATCTGCCATTGTTTCTGCCAAACCCGGAAGTTCCAAGAGAACAGTGAGACTTTATTCAGTATTATGTAATTTTAAAGCCCATGTTTCAAGACATGCATATATAAACTGTCCTGTTTGCCGTTGAGTGTGATTTTAAACTCTTTTTGAAGTCATGCAGGTGTAAATTGTCCTGTGTGCTAAAGACAGCAATTGTGGAAGATGAGAGCCGAAGTTGGAGACAAGCATTGATTCTACTATCTGCTAGTTTGAAAATCAAAATGAGCAGAAATGCTCAACAACTGCTACAGTCTGTATCCATAGAATGTACCAGTTACCTTCCTGACAAAGGTACCAGCACCTAATGTCAATAACCAAAAACGTGTCTTAAAGCTGATGAAACAACAAAAAAACCCTCATAAAGCTACAGGCCCCCGACTCAGTTCCCGCTTTCATCCTCAAAATAGCTACAAATCAACTAACACCATGTAGCATGGCTGGTAAATGTATACAAAAAGGGGAGAACTCTTGCCAGCCTATGGTCCTCTCAGTCCCACTTTTCACACATGCCCAAGTTTCGAAAACACATTTCACAGCAGTACCTTGCCAAACTTCATGTTTTCTGTGACCATGATTTCAACACTTTTTTTTACAGATAAATTTCCAGGTCATATCCTGGGCTTTTCCAGGAGGAAATTAATTTTTTCAAGGTTCCCATATGACCACTACTGCATGGAAAAAAAGAAATTTTAGCTGATAAAACATGCTTTTTTTAAAAATCAAAATGTTTTCTATTTCAAAACTCTACCAAAACACCCGAGTCAGAAAAGACGATCATGCACTAAACCACAAAATGCATCACATGAAACAAGCCTGGCTACTGTGTATTCCTATAAATTGGCATCTAAAGTCATCGCAAATTACAGAATAAAAATTCTAACTTTACTTTGCTAAGCTGCATCAGGCTGGAACGAGGAAACAATATAATGAACATAAAGTAGTTTTAGTTTTGTTTAATTCAAAACCTTTAGTTCTAAAGAAATCAGAATAATCAGTTGTAAATCAAGATAGCAATCGACATGCATGTTAAAGTATTGGAATCTTATCTAGTAAAGAAAAAATTATATATACTACTATATAAAAAAGGATTGCATTTGCTGTAAAATCTACTTATGTTTACTTGTTATGCGATAAACCAGTCCCCAAACCTGTATTGATACTCAGTGGCTCGTATCGTTTCTTAATATAAAATACAAGTGACGAAAATCTCCCATTTCTCTGGCGACCTATTTAAGATGTTAAACCAATATTTAAAGTTGAAGCTATGTGTCACAGTGTAATAGTTTCGCACCAAATTTCAGCTCAGAGATTTGACATTATTTTACAACAAATCTGACCTGAAATGAATGGTAGACCGCCTTCTAATCCGGATTCCCTCTGAATATTCCCACCCAATTTTCACATATGGAATTTTAGGTTGGGGTGTGTGGTAAGAATAACTGCCTTTCAGAAATTGGAATTTGCTGTCACCGTGCAGTAGTGGCGTATGGGAGTTGCTTACCAGCTGGCCTAGCAAACTTAAATATTGTTACACTGAGAAATACTTGCATGAAATTAATTGGAAAATTATTTATTTTCTCAGAAATGGTCAGGCAAGTATTTTAATAGTTATGTCTTTAATTCATTTACAGACTAGACAAAACAACAGCATAGATGAAACCTGACCCGGTACTCGCCATTTGTATTACTAGTCAAAAGATTATACAAATCTCAAACTTCGACATCGGAAGTCCAATAATCACATGATATCAACAACTCTTGTAACGTTGTACAAAAATTCAAATATTAAAATGAAAGACACCTTCTGTTAAAACCAGAAAGAAGATATAATTCTCAAGATATTTATTTCAAGAGGATTGACCAGAAACCTGTCGCAGCAATCTAGCTCATCAAGCAGTGAGCTCAATGTGATAGTCAAAAGATAACAAAAATATCTGGGTAGTTGTGCTTAGAATAAATATATAGAGAATTTTGTGTTCTTTCGTTTTTTTATTATAAACAATATATGACTTGCATTTAATATTTTAATTTTTTTCAAGAACATTTGAAATGGGTTATTGATATTATTGTGTTATTGCGTTAAAACATAAGATGAGACGCCGTGTTCTAACTATCAATAACTTTAATATACACAAGTAACTACTGTGAGGTCTTAACATAGAGTGCTATCAAAGAGGCAGACGCCTGTAGATAGTACCAGTGGAACTATGACTCACGCACAGAGGGTTCTGATTGGTCAGTTACACATGTATAATGTTACATCTCTCTTCTTACAAAGAAAAAGTTTTAATAAAACTTTTAACAAACTATCTAAATGAATCATGAGCCAATATAACTAATATATCAAAATCAAGCGCGTCTTTGATAGCAATGATTACAATCATCAACGAATAAATCTCTGAGACAGACTGAGAATGCATTGTATATTTTTTTATTTAAAGATCCTGTTGCTTGTTTGATTGCTATTTAATGTACACTGCTGGTCCTTATCTTGAATCACCGTCTGTGTTTATCAACAAAACCAAACATTGTGCTACACTAATGACTGTTCTATTAGCTGAGTCTCTCTTATCTGTGAGTACAGGATTTCACAACTGTTTCTTATCCAGGATATGTCCAGGTTTTAGGAACTGATATTACACTGACACTATTACCTTTGGTTTTACTAGCCTTCCAGAACGTGTGTAGCATCGGCTTTGCTGACAATCTTGTGGGTTTGTTGCGTCAGGCTCAGGTGTACTTTGGCTGAAACGTTGTGATTCCATTGATTCTGAAACTGATTTACTGGCATCTGCGGGGAGTGATACAGCTGTAAACAGTGTTTTCAATCTGAGAGAAGGGCACATTTATATTACATTGTAGGGAGTGTATTTCATTAGTTTTCATGAGCTGACGTCTATTGCGACGATAAATGGTACCATCTTTGGTGCGAACTGTGTATGACCTTTCGCTGTGTTTTCTTATTACAACGGCAGGGTCCCAGTTTTGACCTTTCAAATGAACTCGGGCTGATTTCCCTTCCTTAAGTGGTTTAAGTGGTTTTGCATTTTTATCATAGGAATTCTTTGTTTTCTTCTTACGAAGTGTAATTTTCCTTTTGACCTCAGCGGTGATGGGTCTTTTAGGCATTAATTTTTAGCGGGTTGTTGGGAGAATTGATCTGAACTGTCTCCCCATCAACAATTCTGCTGGTGAGAACCCGATATCAAGAGCAGTGGCTCGATACTCTAAGATGCCTATAAGTGGTTCTCTGCCGTCTGCTTTTGCTTTTGAGAGAATTCTCCTTACAATTTGAACTGTTTTCTCTGCTAGGCCGTTCGACTGAGGGTATGTGGGACAAGATGTAACGTGTCTAAAGTCCCATTCTTTCGCGAAGCTTGCGAACTCGCGGGAAGAATAGCATGTTTGATTGTCGCTGACAACGACTTCCGGTATTCCAAAGCGCGCGAAAATGCTTTTCATGCGATTGATACGGTGCAACTTTTTGAGCTTACGAGTGCCTTAACTTCGAAGTAGTGACTGAAATATTCTACTACAACAATGTACTCTTTATTATCCCATGTAAATAGGTCTGTGGCGACTTTTTGCTATGGGTATTCAGGGACGGCATGGGTAATGAGAGGTTCCTTTTGGTTAGAACTTCTGCGCTCTAAGCAGATAGAGCATTTTAACACTAAATTGGAAATGTCAGCTGAGATTCTTGGCCAAAGTAAAACATCTCTGGCTCTTTTCAGACACTTTTCAATACCTAAATGTCCTGAATGTACAGTCTGAAACATTTTCTGCCTGAGGGCTTGTGATACGACTATTTTGTGACCTTTCAAGATTAACCCATCTACAACTGAAAGTGTATCTCAATAATTCCAATAGTCGATTATCTCTGATTGACAGCTTGATCTCTTTTCAGGCCAACCTTCAATTATGACCTGTTTCAGTATGACCATCTGGGGGTCTTGTTCAGTGAGAGATTGAATTTCTTCCTTCTTACGATCAGATACAGGTAATACTGATAACACTATATCCACATGCATATCTATACCGTCAGATAAAATAGGGTATGTATCAGATAATAACTTACGAGAGAGTGTATCTGCTACGGGTATGTTCTGACCTTGGTAATGTTTTACCTCTAGGTCATAACGCTGTAGTTGCAAAAGCATGCGTTGTAGTCGCGGTGGGGCTGCATAGAGGGGCGTTTTCATTATAGAGACAAGTGGAAGGTGGTCAGTTTGAACGTGTACCTTTCTCGCGTATACATATTGATGGAGCCGTTTGCATCCAAACAGTATAGCGAACATTTCTTTCTCTATCTGAGCATAATTAATTTCAGTCGTGGTCAAAGATTTTGATGCATAAGCCACGGGCTTATCATCTTGCATTAGGGCGGCACCAAGCCCATATTTTGACGCGTCAACTTTCAAAGTCAGAGATTTCTTAGGGTCAAAATAGGACAGAACAGGTCCCGGGGTTATAATAGTTATGTCTTTGACCTTTTGAAATGCGTCTATTTGAGGACAGTCCCATGAAAACTCTACGTCTTTCGCTAACAGTTGTCTTAATGGACCGGTGGCCTCTGCCAAATTTGGGCAAGTAGTTAACCATGCCAAGAATGGTTTCTAATTCCGCGCGGTTATGAGGGGAGCAGCAGTAGAGCTGAACAGACCACTTGCCTGAGACATTAAAATTTTTGTCTTAATAATGAAAACTTTTGTCTTAATAATGAAAACTTCTTTAATTGACCAGATTTTTTCACAATCTGGTCACTACGCGTTGGTCGTTCAGCAGCTCTACTGCTGCTATAAATTAAACAGCCATTATAAATATTATCAATATGAGTATTGGAGAACCACACTCAGCTAAATTAGCTCTACTGCTGCTATGATTTTTATCCAAAAATTGTATCAAGTCCGTTGCGATATCTTGACCTAGGATCATGTAAATTTATCGTTACAAAACCAAAGGAGCAGCTTGTGCTTTTGAAAAGAAATTTTTAAATTTGTTCATGTCCATGTCGCCTGAACACCAAGTATAATAAATATTCTGCAGCGTATGATTATCTACGCCATTAAACACAACTAAAATGTTACAGTTGTCTCTGATTACTTTTGGAATTTGTGTATATCTCTGTGTAACATAAATCACGTCTGTATTTTTATGTCTACCTCGTGAAAATATTCTAGCTGGATTTGATTGTTTGTCCAGCATAACATCATCATACACTACTAAATTATTAATGAATCCATCCAGATCATCTACAGATGGCGCTTCATCAATATCAGTAATAAAGTCTATGACATTGTCTTCATGTAACGATTTTGCGTTTTCATTAAAATCTTTAAGTACTTCGTAACATCGCTGATCATCTACAGATGGCGCTACTAAATATAATTTATCCCAATTCAGCCATCGCATTATTAGATTAAGCAATAATTGCGTCTTTCCACTTCCAGATGGGCCTATTATAATCATTCTGATAGAATTTGGTAACGCTGGATGGTGCTTTACTGGCTCTTGTTTTCGTGTCGCAGAAAAGTCAATTATATCCATATAATAAATAATATGAGTCTATATTGTGTTCGATGCAGAGCACCTACCGATACTACTGAATTAACGACAGTAACAACAAAAAATAAAAGACGTGCACTCACAGGCAAGTGTGTGAAATGTGGTACCAAGAAATATAAATTTGTCTCCATGACTAAGTCAGGAACAAAGACAGGTGGTGATATCGCTGCTTCGTTAGGAAAATTACCAGGAACTCCATGGGCTAAATATCCCGGTGAGAAACATTTCCCCGGATATAATCATTGTGGTCCAGGAACTCGTCTCGATATCCGACTCGATGATCAAGATCAACCAAGACCCGGAGAGTATCCAGTAAATAAGATTGATCAAGCATGTCACGTTCATGATGTTGCTTATAAAAGTAAAGATTTGCAACACCGACATCTCGCGGATGTGAAATTGATTCACGCGTTAAATTCTATACCTAATAAATCTCTCAGAGAAAAATTAGCTAGTTTTCTAGTAAAAACTGCTATGAAAGGTAAACTAGTGTTAGGGGCTGGTAATTAATTATATAACTATCATAATGGAATCTGTTTATTATTCCCGAGAGGATTTTGGAGAGGTAAGGCAGCTATTAGTAAACTCGCCGAAGCAGCAAAAGTTTCACGTGATGTCGCTGCATCATGGTTAGCACGACAGGCAATATGGCAAATCTTCCTAAGTCCACCTAAAAGAATTCATTACGCGCATTTTGATGTTAGTGTCCCTAATGAAGTTCATCAAGCGGATATACTGTTTTTACCACACGATACCATTAAAACACGTGGAGGAAAATCACGCACGTACAAATACGCATTGACTGTTGTTGACGTTGCGAGTAGATATAAAGAAGCGGAGCCATTATCAACAAAAACAGCATCTGAAGTTGCATCTGCATTTGAACGCATTTATCAACGTGGTGGTCTACGATGGCCACGGTTATTACAAGTTGATCCCGGTAAAGAATTTCTTGGAGTAGTATCATCGTTGATGAAGAAACATAACGTTAAAATCAGACGAGGACACACTGAAATTCATCGTGATCAGGCAATCGTTGAACGATTTAATAGAACTCTTGCCGAGCGGTTATTCGGATATCAATATGCAAAGGAAATATCTACTGACTTCAAAGATAGATCTCGTGAATGGGTTGCAAGATTACCGGGTGTGATAGCTGCGTTGAATAATGAAATTACTCGTGCAACTTCCATGAAACCTTCTAATGCGATCAAAAAAAAAATATATACCAATACAACGACGGGAATCTTT
This sequence comes from Megalonaias nervosa, assembly GCA_016617855.1. NCBI lineage: Eukaryota > Metazoa > Mollusca > Bivalvia > Unionida > Unionidae > Megalonaias > Megalonaias nervosa. The sequence goes on from JAECUM010005729.1 coordinate 32,276, forward strand.
CTCTCAACCAGTATTAGGTAATGTTACAGTTAGATATTTATATGAACCTGGCGAACTTGAAGGTGGTAAAAAAAAGAGCAACCGATCCTATTTGGAGCGTGACTACACATAAAATTTCTAGCGTGGTTAGATCCACTGGTAGACCTCCAATATACAGACTAGATTCTACAGCCCCTCAACGCGGATTTGTACGTGAACAATTGCAAATAATTCCTGAGAATACACAATTACCACCAAGCTCAATTTTGTAAACGTCCAGAACCTCGACGTCGATTACACTCAAGACAAGTCAGCATCACATTTTCACGTGTGTGACCAAGATCACTATTAATTCTGTCTACGGTAAATTGTCTTGGATTCGAATACTGCCATGACATATTACAGTTGCAACTTGCGCAATGATTATTCTGTAGTTGTTTTAGTTTTATAATAAATTCAACATCAATATCAAAGTCATGATTATTTTTTTTGTCAAACTCCTTATAACCTTTTTCTTATTACGTCATTATTAACAGTTTGATCATTATCTTCTATAAAATTCATAATAACCCTATGTAGTTGAGATATTCTCCTGACTCGAGATACGGTGAGATAGACTAAATTTGACCACTCGATCCTATCATCTACAATCCAGATTTTAGTATCAGTTATAGTTAATCCCTGTGACGAGTGAATCGTTATAGCGTATCCTAACGTCCACGGCGATTTATTCATACTCAGCGCATTCTCAACAACATTAATATCGACTAAAACAATGTCATTCAGTACAAGATTCTGTACCCTTGGTGGAACCAAGACACCTGGTATTTCAACTTCAATATTCTGTCGTCGAGTATCTGAGGGGCCATAACACAAAGGTACAGGTAGATCTGAAAACTTTTCTTTATGTAACGTAAATAATTTATTCTGTAGTTCATCACGAACTATCTTTCTACTCGCGACTATTAAATCAGCGGGATTCCATAAAGTCCAAAATTCATTCATAGAAGTCTCTGGAATTACTCCTCGCATTATCTCACATTGCACTCTGTCTGGTTGAAGTCTGATTAATTTTTTAAATTCTTTCAGCGGTTCATCGATAGCTCTATGGTCATCATGTATTTCTTCATAATAATTTACGTTATTCTTTAGCCATTCATGTGGAGACTCTCCAACAAAAGGTTGTGGTTGACCATGATCGCCGCACATAATCACAGCAGTATTCTTCAATAACAACCAATCAAGAAATGTTTTTAGTGTTTCTAACGACATATCTCGTCCCATATAATATATTTAGGTATATATTTTTCACCCATCCGCGATGGGGTCCATGTGTCTCCACACCATCTAAAGAAACTGTGATATGTACACGATTTTACTCCTCGTTGCTTTATTTCTCTAGCAAGTTTATGTGTAGGTGTCAAAACAATTATATCTGATGTATTATTCATAAATAAATTAATCGCACGAGTTGTTTTACCTGACCCTCCACACTCATTAAGATAAACGGTCTTATGTCTAGATACAGGATCGTACACAGATGGTGCAGATGACTTTGATGTTTGATTATTATTTCTGTAATATGTCTCCATAATTTCAACATCTGCAGATTCAGAATAACTAAATATATTTTCTTGTTTTATTCTCCATGTCCCCCATTCACCATTACCGAGTTTTAATAAATCTTTATATTTTTATGTACATAAAATGAATCCGTAGCGACTCTGACAGCGTGACGAGGAAATTTATTTATCATCGATAGTAGGTTTATCGAAACATAAGCTAACATCGAAGATCTTAAATGAGTAAACTGCGGTGACTCGCCATCAAGATAACTCACAATGGTACCTAGTTTCGTTCCATCTGATAAATAAGCATTACATCGGTTTATAAACGTATTTTTCTCAGTTGTATCAGCGATTATAAAATCTAGTTCAGCGTCGTCCATAATCAATCTTGTACAATGTCGTTTATAATCGTATGAACCACCTTGAGTAAATTTACCGATTATTTTTCTACCGAGATCTTTTGTAAATTTCTCATCGTATTCGTTTCTGCATTTATTTATTTTAATAATATGATCTTCATCAATATCATGGAATTCTTTTCTGGTATCATCGATATTAAATCTGTTCGGTTCTGGTAACCAAACTTGCTTCTGTGAACTATACGATATAATTGCTTCAGTTACTCTCAACGATATTAAAAAATCCAGCATCAAGCATATATCGCAATAGTACTATCGGAACCCAACATTTTTCTGAAAAATGTCTTCCAAACCAAGCATAAGTAATCGGATGGAGATTTTCTGCAAATTCGAATAATTCTACATGAGCAAATCCGGTTAGGTCAAAATCTGGTCCTTCCATGGGAAGGGGTCCGTTTATCGCAACCCTGGTCATGTCATGTGTAGGGTGTCGGAATCTCTTAAAGTACTTAGAACATACTCCATATCCAAGAAAACTCCCAGGATAACACGCTACCATATCAACTGAGATAACATCACTATGGTTGTATTTGGTGTTCCATAACCCACCGTGACCATATTCTATACAGCTTTTTTTGACATCTTCAAGGAATTCTGATCGTGTCGTTTTCCATAAATTTTTCTCCTGAGCGAAATGGGCAGCGACTGACGGAACAGTAAAACAGTTATTCAGTAATTGTCCAACTATGACATCATCAGAGGTATATTTCAATGCAAGATGTTCCATTTCTTCATGAAGAAATTCTGTACGATAAATATCACCGTTAGGCTGTACAAACTGATCGTAATCGTATTCTGAACTCTGAAATAACCAAACAGAAACAGGATCGGTTTTACTTATATTTCTGATAAAATCAAATATATCACCATCATAAAACTTAACTTTTCTATCTCGTGGAAATATCGTTACAGCATTAGTCCATGCGTGTGCATTATGATCAACGATTGTTATAGGGTTTCCATTTTTTATATATTTTGGTTCGTATAATATCTCTCCGGTTAGTGTTTTTACTGTTATTGGAAATCTTAATAATTTTTCTAGTTCAGCAACATCCTTAATAGATGCACCAGCATCTTTAACCGTTTCTGCCCATGTGTTAATTTTTTTATGTCTTAAATCTGTTAAGCCATTACCACGTATCGCATTTGTAAAATGTTCTGTAACTCGTTCAGCTACGCAGTTTATTCTTGATATTTTCATCGGTTTGAGATCCGCAACATTAGGTTTATCATTCAGCGGAAATATTCCATAGACAACTGCAGTTGCTGGATAACTTTGTATATAGTAAGGTTTATCAATGCCAGTAAGTATTCCAGGTTTGGATCTGTGATTTAAGAGAACAATATTACCCCCGGGCTGCACACGGACGGGATCACGCTTATCACGAATAATCCAAATATCTTCTTCTGTCTCTACAATAAATTTTATTAAAATAAAATATTTTTGATTATCAAGGTGATTAATAATTACTTTTCCTCGTTTGTCATTCATCATATTAGTAACATTTCCAACTCTGAATGTTGACCGTACATGAACTGCACCATCGTCACGAAATTCCTTTTTTGCTTCACGAATACGTTCGGTTACATCCTCATCCATTAATGCCAGATCCTGCATCGAAGTACTAAATTTATATTCTGATAGTCTGTCAAGGTCAAATCTAGCAGGGGAGGGTTCAATAACGGATAATTCCTCCATATTATAATTAGGGCAAGTATATATTTAATTGAACATTAATCTTTTGTATATGATTCAACCAAATCAATGCCACTGGTTAAAACTCGGTTATACGTCTCCGTGTAACAGAACATGCGTGAATGAATACTGCAGTTATCATATGCAATGTGTCAGAAATGGAAGTACAGGACCAAAACCGTGTATCGTGTGTAGTGCTGGAGTGCGAGGAAAAACTCAATTGTGCGCGCAATGCGGTGGTAAAAAATACTGAGAGTTAAAACGATATTATGACAAAAAAAATAACGCTGATTCTCCTATAAAAACCGAAGAAGATTATTTGGCTAGATTTTCAAAAAACAATGATTTAGACAAATAAATATTATATATAAATGGAACAAAATGAGTTTGTGTCACATCCAATCATTACTAATTATGAAGCATCACGCGATGGTATCATCAGGAATTGCAGGTTGATAAAACCAGTAGGTAGTATTAATAATACTCGTTATCTTAGATTTACTGCTAATAGCAAGAAAAAAGGATATTTATCTCATATATTTACCTACGAGTGTTATTTTGGAATGATCAAGGATGGGTATGTGGTGGATCACATCAACGGCAATAAGCTTGATAATTCGATTTCTAATTTACGAGTTACTACACAGAGTCAAAATTGTAAATCCGGAAACACAGGAAGATGTAAATTATACAGAAAGAGAGCTATTAAATCCGTAAATACAGAGACTGGGGAAGAAATTAGTTTTGAATCAATTAATTCTGCTGCCAAATACTTTGACATAGTACCACGATCGGTACAATTTGTCGCAGAAAATATACAAAAATCTTCCTTTTCCAAAAGATTTACACAAAAAATAAATTTTCAATACGTTTAGTCTACCGTATTTTTAATGATTACTTGATACCTACTGAAACATGGTTGGGATATAATATGAGGTATCCACAATGCGAAACATCCATGAGACCATTACCTACGTTAATTTTCCCAAGGGTTTTGTTTAGCCATAATTACAGTCACTGACTCTGTCAGGGGTTCACCTTCACCGCTCTCAGCGTCATTATCATTTTTTACAGAATCAGATAGCATAATCTTTCTTAATTGCATTACACGATTATCCACAATCTTTTTTTTTTCGTACTCGTGAGACAGTTCGGATTTAATATTTTCGATAGAACGTGCAAGAGGTGCAAATAGCTTTACCTGATTGTCGTTTACCATAGCTAGTGATTCAAGCATGGATTGATAAATTTTATAAATCTGTAGTTTGAAGATAGTGTATATTTATTATCAAATTTTCTTTGTTGTAGTAATTCAAAATCGCACATAATTTTCTGAGGGTCGAGATTATCAGATATTTTTATTCCGTTATGTTTTAGTGTTTTAATAGCACAGATAATATCATTGATGTTTTCATGGTTCATTATATATATATATATATATATATATATATATATATATATATATATATATATATATATATTAATATAAAAAAATATTAGCTCCCATGACTTTTTTTTTTTTGTCAGGGAGCTGTTTTGTTTGTGATATATGGTTATGAAATATATATAGATGGTTTATGATTTTGGACTGCACAAACATAAACTTATCCTAATGATTGTATGGTTATGAAATATATACAGATGGTTTATGATTTTGGACGGCACAAACATAAACTTATCCTAATGATATATGATTCTATGAACATGAAATATATACAAATGGTGATGACGGGGGAATCTTGTCTACGTCCAACAGATTTTGTACACTCTCCCCCCATACAAAACCCCGGGAGTGTAAAAGGTACACCCCTCAAGGGTGTATGATAGGAGAGTGTATTTTGTCTGTTGTGGATATCGAGGAAATTCTCCGGGTTCCCCAATTAAATAGCATCAGTCGCCAAATGCAAGATAATATCTTTAGCATTTTTGGAGACTCGAACACGCGAGAGTCTGTAGAGCTTCGATCTACGTCCAACCGTCTTACCATTTCGGCCATCGTTCTCTTATCAATAATACAGTTAAATTTAAGTAAATATATATATATAATATATTTGTGCTGTCTCACAGAACTTGTATTACTAATAGAATGTAGAACTGTACTTCAGTTTTTCAAAATTCATAAATAATTTACACGTATAAGTTATAGTTCGTTAAGGTAACAGACAGACGGACTAATATACGCTATACACGTATATACAACTGGGTTTGTACAGGTAACGACGTAATAGTAAGGGAAATAATCGTTCAATTTACTCCGCAGAGAGATAGCCGAGTTATCTCGCTTTATTATATATACAATTGCTTTAATCATAGAAATTTGATTATTATTCATGTATTTACTCATCAGATTATTTTTTTGTCCCCCTGATTAAATAATCAGACGTTCTATGAGCGTATATACAAATTAATATTAAGAGATTCTTGTCTTAGATCCAAAATGTTTCCTGCCTGGTCAGTGAGTTTGAAATTTATTCTTGTCAGAAATGGATTATGAACTCGCAGGTAAACGGGATTAATTGGTTCTGACACAATTAACGAACCAGGAGGAACTAATGGACTAAAACTGAATAATATATACCCTTGCTGAGCTTGGCTAGACTTAGAAAGATCTACCTGATAGCTACCTTCAATAACATCGCATACCAGATTGATTGCAATTGTTGTTGTTATGTTTACAATGTCCGGCGATATATGTCTACCGGCACCAAAGGGATTGTTATTGTATTTTAGTATAACCGGTGGTGGGGCTATTGTTCTCCACGATTCAATTACTCCCGGATAATATTCTTCAATAAGATCATTTAATGATTTCTTCATTTCAGCGTTATTTAAATCTGGTATAACAAATGTTTGTAAATTTTTTTCTGTTATTTTATAATGATTAAGAAATAATTTCTTCAAATTTGGTCTTGTGTAAGGACTATCTAATTCAGTAGTTGTAGCTTTCATAATACTTCGATCGGCGATATATAAATCGAATAAGATACCATTTAAATGTTTTATTGACTCGATTATTTGCTGCTTTACACTAAATGCTATATAATTCCATGGATATTTATTTCGATATTCTGGATCTTTAATGAATTTTTCTTCACTCGTTTTAAACTCATTTTTAGTTGGTTCTGAAACTCCATTATAAACAGGTGTGACTTCAGGCCATCCTAACACTGATCTGATCGAACTCTGATAAATATCTACGGAGTAATCAGGGGAATTTATTTCAATAACCGCAGATAGTGTTGGTTCGTGAACAGTGATGGCTATTTTAGATTCTTTCCCTGTGATAAATTTAATTCTGCGTTGGAATTCATCATTAATCTGTTCTATTTGATAACTACCCGTTGAAATTCCAACAACTTGCCAATCAGGTGTTCCATCCGGTTTATTTTTATTCGCAAATACCAGTGAATTATTTGGTTGTTGTCCACCAAACGGTTTTGATCTAATATTAGGCCAACTATAATAAACTCGTAATTGCGCTAATGGTATTTCCTTTGCTGGAATTGCAGTCGGAAAATTAACGCTAAATTCAGGATTGGTTGAACTTAATGATATCGTAGTAGTTTTTGACGGCGTTGTATTAGCTACGATCTGCTGTAATAGTTCGCGCGACTCTGACATTATTATTATCGTTATTATTTAATTCTCCATCTTTCCGTCACTAGAGAACGCATCGCGTTCCACTATGAATGCTTCATCGTAGGTTTTCATTATCGTTACGAACTCCTCATCAGATATTTTACCATCACTGAGATACGATGAAATATACGAGCATAATTTAGTGTATGCGGCTGTTGCTGTGTGTAATTTCATCACGTACTCGTTTAATTTATCATTCGTACACGTAGATATTTTTTTAGAGATAATACTGAAAATACCTGCACATGTTGTTGCCGTTGAAACTATAATCGTTACAACTGCAGGCGCTGTCATTGTTATTGTTGATAATAATAATCCAGTTCCAGCAATAACAGCAGAAACCGAGTATACCATTATATCAATAACGACCATACGACGACGATATTTTTTTACCTTTATCATGTAATCGTCGATGATATTTTTTAGTTTAGTTTGACACTCACATACTTGAGTGTATCTGTGACGTTGAACGTCGATAAATGATTCTTGATTCATTATACTTATCTAGGTAATTAATTGAGGAGTTTCGGCTACAAACTCAATACACCACCAATAATCTGCTGTGGTTAACTTTTTATCATTCGCTATTAGCATAAACGTTTCCTCGACATCTTTGTTTAACACTATAGACACAGTTCCAGAAAAACTATCGGTTGAATGACGCCATGTAAATGTGGTAAATATAGTAAATTTTTCAACACAAAATATAGATAATCTGTATACACCAGTAACCTCTGCGGTATGTTTAAGAGTGTTATTTTCCGGTGTCCATGTTGCTTTTCCTGATGCGACTGTGTACACGATATTAATGATCTGCTTGTGAGGAATTTTAACGAGATTAGTTTTTGAATAATGTTAGGAATACCACTAATGATATCGTTGAGTCTTGCGTTAATGTCAGCGAGATTAATAATAACAGTTGGTGGAGTTCCAAAAAATTCGTTAATATTTCTGTTTACATTTCTGCGAAAATTTAGAAATGTTTGTATGTGATTATTATATTCAGTTCTAAATGCAGCAATTCCATCATTGATAGTCGTTAATGAAGTAGTTATTGGAATTTCCCTATCGTCGACGTATTTCTTCGTTGCAGCGTCGAAATCTGTTTCTGGTGTTCTGAGATTATTAATACCATTATTATTCATGTCGAGAAATGCACGCATTATACCACCACGCACTGAATGCACGCATTATACCACCACGCACTGACACGTATTTGGATTCTTGATCATCGACGTATTTTTTTGTTGCTGCGTCTGTATCTGCGATTGGATCTCCAAGATATGTAATTTTTTCTTCCTGACATAATAATGTCACCGGTAAATACATCACCAGTTTTCTTAACATAGTCGTTAACCGATTTACCGGAATCCTGTATTTTACCCTGATCAGTGAAAGTAACGACATTATTAACAACCGCATTTGGAATTCGTATAAGAACATCTAGTAGTTGTATATTACTCGTTTTTAATCGTCCTTGTTTGTCCTGAAAAACGACGACTTCATTTTGATCCACACTTGTTATATTTAATAAATCATCGATTTCATTTCTAAGCTGATCAATGGTTGCATATTTAGATAAATCAACCTTCTGAGCTCTACCTGAGGATCTTCCGTAAATATCTACCATTATATTTACTGATATCAGTTTAAGTATTATGACGTAGTGTAGTGAACGCGTGTACGACTTTATGAGGCGGTGCTGTTGATTTTGATACAGCATGAAGCATAGCGAGGGTTTCACGGCCGCATATTGGAGGATCAGTTATTTTTTGTGTTGGTAACGTTGAATACCAGATTGGAGCAGTATTATTGCTGACATAATGAAGAAATTCTTTTGGTGGTGCTAATCCATACGAATCGAAATAAATAATTCCACGTGGATCAATTGCATATGCGACCCAGTGCGTGCCTGGGCCAGAATTTTTATCGAGATTAATAATACCGGTTCAATATTGTTTGGTTGTTTCGGTAATTGATCGCGCATAAAAACACCTCTGAAATTTTTTATTTTTAATTGCTTAGCAGCATTAAGTAAATCAAAATTGGACATGGGTGTTATTAATAAACTGTCCCTGGTAATCTTAGACCCTTTCCGTACCATGAATGTGGAGTCCCTGGTAATCTTAAACCTCTTCCCTTTTTTTTGATTCCTTGTCCAGTTGCTTTCTTTAACGCCATTCCAGCAGCAGTTCCAACAGCACCTAGCGCAGCTGCCTTTGCAACAGCTGGTGCTGCAGCTGCTATTAATGCTGGTATTGCTGCGAGAAGTGGAAATATACCACCCGATTTAGCGATGTTTTTGATGGCGCCCGCAGAAAGATTAAGTTTAACGCCTTTATTTGATTTTTTAGCGTCATTGAAGTTTTTAAACTGACGCTCAGTCAACGATAGTTTATTTGCACCGGTCATCTGTTCTCGCTTTAGCGATATTTTTATTCCATAGTTATTTTTTGATGCTGATTGTAACTTTTTAATCTGACCAGGAGTCAGACTAACACTAACGTGATGATATAACATTATTAATATTATGAACGATCTAATTACATGTTTTCTACTGAAGCATCAATAACTCTCATTCGTCCACCAACACCTTCGAGTAACATCGATTTATCGCTGAGTATAACGGCTATTGCTCTGTAATTAGGAATAGCTCCTATTGTTACACGAACTCGAAGATGAATATCTACAACAGATTGTTTGGTTAAATCTAAATGTTCTAGTGAAAAGTAATAAATTGGATACAGCGATGTAAAATCTAGCTGCGATATTTGTAAACCAGTATCAATGTTTTGATCACGCCGCATGAATGTCATTAATCGATGATATGCACGTGCTACATGATTTTGATCGAAATTTAACAAAATATCCTCGGATGGTTCTTGGTGTCCATTTATCCTTAATGAAACCTCAGAAACACCAAGATTGTCAAATATCATAATACTAAGATTTTGTTCGTTTATTCGTGCAGTATTTTGAAACGCAATAAATATATGTCTTGGTGCAGAAACACCTTGTTGAGAAGCTATCTGCCATGTAAATAAACCATTAATTGCACTCTCAAAAGCATCTGTGGTCATAGTCAACCATGACAACGTTGATTTACCGCCTTGACTCATAAAAGATAACAACCGGTCTTCTTCAGATATTGACGGAGTCATCACTGGCATCCAAAGGGAAAGTTTTGTTAGTACTACTATACCAGGATCAGTACCGGGAAGTCGCCAGATTGCATCATTGTCTGTGCCTTTTCGTACTAGTACAACTGTGTGTTTGGCTCCGAAAATGACTTTTCTAACATTTCTACAGAATCCAAAAATATGTGAAAGTGGAATCGCACATGAAAATGCTCTCCTATCACCTTTTAACATTGCTCGACGTGATCTAAATCCTAAGTTGAAATCTGTATCTACATCAATAATCATTCTCTCTACGTCTGCTACGGCGGTTCTAGCAAAATTTCTTGGTTGTCTTATTTCATATTGTTTGTACTCTGGAGAATCAGTTGTATCCTTCGCAAACATCATTGATGGACCAGCTGATCTTGAGTAATCGTCGCTGTATCTCGCAAGACCAAGTATTGTTGTGGCAACATCGACGTCTTTCTGAATTGATTCAATATTTTTCCCGTCAATCATGTACGTAGCGCTATCAAACAACGCCATAATACCATTATTAACAAAGCCGACACTAACATCAGCTCCATATGCTACTGGTGCTGCAGGAACAGCGTTATTTAAAATTTCACCTTCGACTTCAATAAATGCTTCAGTGGGTAAGAAATATCTACTTGTATCCTGAACCTGTAGTTCGATTCTTCCACGCTGATCTGGAATTCGTGCGTCATAAGAATAATATTGATAATCGCGCACAGACTCATCTTTGAGAACTGGTGCGTCTATGTCAAACGCGGGGTCAGATACACGCTTAAACATCTTTATTATTATCGTCTTCGTCTAACTCGAAGACCACTTCCTGCTATCAGACTAGCGGTTATATTTTTTTCCTTTTCCGACATCAGGATATCAGCTAACTCCGCTAGTTTTTGATTAGCTGCTTGATTTATTATTTTACTTACACTTGCGGGCATCACTTCAGTGCTAGGTAATTTCACAGGTTGAGGTCGGGTCGGTCTGCGTATTAATCGTGATAGTCTATCTTTGATCGCTGAGAATGCTTTGCTAGCGAGATTACCAACAGCGCCTATACCTTTTTCACGAACAACATCAATAGCTTTCATTCCTAACTGCTTTGCAATCGGTATTGCTTTTGCGGCTATTCTTCTAAACAGACCCTGAATAACATCACCTAATCCATCTCCGTAGGTCGTTTTGTATACCGGTAATCGAGAGTTTATTACCCTGACCATGGTAGGTCTACGTTGAGTACCATGCACGATCATTGTTATTATTAAGTGATTTTATCACTAATTACATACTTAATCACTATAATAATCATCGGCGATTTCATTAATAAGAGACCGATATACATTAATATCCATGATACCGCCTGTAAATAATCGTTTACAAATATCAGCTGCTTCATTAATTATTTCAGGGGAATTATTACCAGCTCGTTTTCCTCCAATGTGGATTTCTAGTCGATCAACATCAGCAAGGACATTATTGGGACAAGTAATAAGGCCACTTCCATGAGTAGTAAATCCACTTCCACTTACGTTACCAGGAGAGGTGTCTTCTGACGGCAAATATTCTTCTTCCTCCTCTTCCTTTTTGCTTGATTTTTGTTGTTTTGGAGATTGTATAAATTGCTGTGATAGTGGTGTTAATATTTGTGGCAACTGTTGTTGTGGTGGTGGTAATACTTGTTGTGGTAGAGGTGGTAGCACTGGTGATCGTGGTAATTTAAATCGTGGTTGTTTTTGTGGGTTTGGAGATGTGGCAATTGTTTAATTCTTTCTTCTATATATCTATGTACAGCCTCATCAAATCTGTTAAATTTTTTAATATCTTCATTAGATCTAATTTCTGGAATACCAGTATAGATGCGAAATATATCCCTGATCCAATTGTCAGATTTCAGAGATTTAACGTGTTCTGGTTTTACATATTTTTCTCTTTCATAATATCCAAACCCGGCAATATCAAATAATTGGTTTGGATCCTTGATAGCAGCGATACCTTCAGGCGTAAATTTATCTATTATCTTAGTTCTGGTTCTTGGTGGTTGTGGTGGTGGTTGAGCAGCTTGAATACGACCAGCAATATCAGCAGGTAATGTTTCAAGAGCCCGTTGTGTTGCCTCAGTTGCTGTAACAATTTTCTTTGTTGGTTCGACAATCGGTTTAAATAATTGTTTTGTATCTTCTTCAAATTCGACTTGAGATTCCTGACGTGATTGTAATTGTTGCTTGACAGAATCACGGACGGGTAAATATTTTCTAATTGCCTCTAGTCGCTCTCGAGCTAATTTAGCTGAGTGTGGTTCTCCAATACTCATTATTGATAATATCTATAATGGCTGTTTAATTTATAGCAGCAGAGAGGGTGAAGGACATACGCGTAGTGACCAGATTGTGAAAAAATCTGGTCAATTAAAGAAGTTTTTATTATTAAGGCAAAAACTTATTTTTTCAGCCTTCGTAGGAACCCTTAATTTTCAAAAATAAGGTCTCTACAAAGTTGTAGGGTTCACCCTCTCTGCTGCTTCATTAATAAGAGACTGATAAACATCAACGTCCATGATACCGCCAGTAAATAACCGTCTGCAAATATCGGCTACTTCATTAATTATCTCTGGAGAATTATTACCAGCTCGTTTTCCTCCGATGAGGATTTCTAGTCGATCAACGTCAGAGATAACGTTATTTGGACACGGAGTAACGAGACCACTTCCATGAGTAGTAAATCCACTTCCACTTACGTTGTCAGAAGAGGTGTCTGACGGCCAATATTCTTCTTCCTCCTTTTCCTTTTTGCTTGGTTTTTGTTGTTTTGGAGATTGTTGTTGTGGTGGTAGTGGTGGTAGTGATGGTGGTGGTTGTTGTTTTTCTAGAATTTTCCGTGAGGCTGGCGACCAATATTTTGATTCTTTTCCTTCTTTTATTAATTTTGCTGATCCCATTGTTATTGGTTGTGATGATCTTAATGGTGGTGGTAATGATAATGATGGTTGTTGTGGTAGTGGTGGTGATTGTGGTGATTCCAATGTTTCAGGGGGAGGAGAAGGAAGAGCAGGTTGTTTTATTCTTTTTGGATATATTCGTTTTGGTCTTTCTGTTTCTTCTTTTTCTTGTTCTTTCTGTTGTCTTGCTTCTTCTTTTGCTATTCTTCTTTCTTCTTTTTCTTGTTCTTTCTGTTGTCTTGCTTCTTCTTTTGCTATTCTTCTTTCTTCTTTTTCTTGTTCTTTCTGTTGTCTTGCTTCTTCTTTTGCTATTCTTCTTTCTTCTTTTTCTTGTTCTTTCTGTTGCCTTGCTTCTTTTGCTATTCTTCTTCTTTTTCTTGTTTTCTCTGTTCTATAAATTGTTGTCTTGCTTCTTCTTTTGCTCTTTTTCTTTCTTCCCTCTCTTGTCTTCTCTTGTCTCCACGTTCTCTTGCTTCTATCTTTTCTGATTCGAAATAAAAATCATGATCAATATAATTTTTATATAATGGATCACTAATTTTAATTTGTTGAACATCCATACGTATGCGATATAATAATTTTCGCCACTGTTCACGGGATTTAATATATTTAGCGTATTCAGGTTTTATTAATTTATCTCTTCGACCGAAAGTTTTCACAGCAAACTCAGCTAATTGTTTTGGATTTTTAATTTCTTTAATTTTTATAATAGTATCTTCATTAAATGTATCTATTAGTTCAGTATTACTTATTGTAAGAATCTTTTGTTTAGGGACTGATGCTTCAGCAACTACAGGTATTGGTTGTATTGGTTGAGCAGCAGCTATACCAGCTGGAAGCTCACGTAAAAGTTTTTTTGTCTGTTTTGTTCTTTCTGCTATTTTTTCGGTTGCTTCAGCGGTTTTCTCTAAAACTGGAAGAAGAGGTTTAGTTGTCTCTGTAATAGGTTTAAATAATTGTTTTGTATCCTCTTCAAATTCAACATGAGATTCTTGTCGTTGTTGTAATTGTCGTTTGACAGCATCACGAACAGGTAAATATTTTCTAATTGCTTCTAGTCGCTCTCGTGCTAATCTAGCTGAATGAGGTTCTCCGATGACAACCATATTAATAATATTTATACTGATCATTTAAATTACAGCAGCAGGCAGGGTGAACGACAAAAATTGAGTGACCCGGCGAGTAAACTAAACGCACTATGACATAAAAAACAAAAAATCAAAAATAAAATAACAAAAATGAGCTAAACCAAACAATTTATTATTCGTTTTTCAAACTATACGGTAATAATAAAAGTTAGGAGGTTCGGTTTAGCGTTATTGACCTTATTTTTCAGCCCCTGTAGGAACCTTTATTTTTGTAAAATAAGGTCTCGTACAAAGTGGTCTGTTCACCCTGCCTGCTGCTTGAGTAGAAGTTCAATATTCAAAGCAAATGATGTGTGATGTGTTGTTTTGTCTGACATACAAATGACTCTTGGATATGATGCTCTCATGATTTCATTGTGACTTAGCCGAATTGTTATTTTCCAGACACCTCAGTAACCAATTTCCGTTTCTTTATATCAATTTTCGTGTTCACTAACGGTTTAGACTACCTACAGGGGCTACTTACAAATGAAATTAAGACTATCGGTTATTGTTTATAGTGATGGGTGCCCAATAGTCAAACAATGCAAGACTTCGACCCTGACAGTTCCGATGAGGGAGTAGCGGGATATTTTCTCCCACTCACCCCACATCGTAACTATCAGTGACTCCATTGTAATAGAATTGAAACCGAGTGGGTTTTTGGACTAAATGAACAACACAAATACAATGTGATGGACGATGGAAATTTATAGAGTGAATTACTAAGACACATATATATATATACACACATATACATATATACATATATATACATATACATATATTACAAATGGAATGATTCTCTCCCGCTCCTATCATACGATTAATCCAATCACTCTACACACATTCCCAAACTGAAAAATAAAAATATGATCCATATAATCTTACCTGTGAAAAGTGAGGTTCAAATAACCTCAGGGACTGCAAATACGTTTCCACTAATATTATGCAACACAATCGAGAGCCACAAGCAGCAGAGAGGGTGAACCCTACAACTTTGTAGAGACCTTATTTTTGAAAATTAAGGGTTCCTACGAAGGCTGAAAAAATAAGTTTTTGCCTTAATAATGAAAACTTCTTTAATTGACCAGATTTTTTCACAATCTGGTCACGTGCGTATGTCATTCACCCTCTCTGCTGCTATGGTTTTTATCCAAAAATTATATCAAGTCCGTTACGATATCTTGACCTAGGATCGTGTAAATTTATCGTTACAAAACCAAATGGAGCAGCTTGTGCTTTTGAAAAGAAATTTTTAAATTTGTTCATGTCCATGTCGCCTGAACACCAAGTATAATAAATATTTTGCAGTGTATGATTATCTACGCCATTAAACACAACCAAAATATTGCAGTTGTCTCTCATTACTTTTTGAATTTGTGTATATCTCTGTGTAACATAAATCACGTCTGTATTTTTATGTCTACCTCGTGAAAATATTCTAGCTGGATTGGATTGTTTGTCCAGCATAACATCATCATACACTACTAAATTATTAATGAATCCATCCAGATCATCTACAGATGGTGCTTCATCAATATCAGTAATAAAGTCTATGACATTGTCTTCATGTAACGATTTTGCGTTTTCATTAAAATCTTTTAAGTACTTCGTTACATCGCTGATCATCTACAGATGGTGCTACTAAATATAATTTATCCCACTTCAGCCATCGCATTATTAGATTAAGCAATAATTGCGTCTTCCCACTTCCGGACGGACCTATTATAATCATTCTGATAGAATTCGGAAGCGCTGGATGGTGTTTTACTGGTTCTTGTTCTCGTGTCGCAGAAAAGTCAATTATATCCATATAATAAATAATATGATTCTATATTGTGTTCGATGCAGAGCACCTACCGATACTACTGAATTAACGACAATAACAACAAAAAATAAAAGACGAGCACTTACAGGCAAGTGTGTGAAATGTGGCACCAAGAAATATAAATTTATTCCAACAAAGACAGGTGGGGGTGATATCGCTACTTCGTTAGGAAAATTACCGGGGACTCCATGGGCTAAATATCCCGGTGAGAAACATTTACCCGGATATAATTATTGTGGTCCTGGAACTCGACTTGATATTAGACTCGATAACCAAGATCAACCAAAACAGGGAGAGTATCCAGTAAATAAGATTGATCAAGCGTGTTACGTTCATGATGTCGCGTATAAAAGTAAGGATTTGCAACACCGACATCTCGCAGATGTGAAATTGATTCACGCGTTAAATTCTATACCTAATAAATCTCTCAGAGAATCTCTCGCTAGCTTTCTAGTAAAAACTGCTATGAAAGGTAAACTAGTGTTAGGGGCTGGCAATTAATTATATAACTATCATAATGGAATCTGTTTATTATTCCCTGAGAGGATTCTGGAGAGGTAAGGCAGCGATTAGTAAACTCGCCGAAGCAGCAAAAGTTTCACGTGATGTCGCTGCATCATGGTTAGCACGACAGGCAATATGGCAAATCTTCCTAAGTCCACCTAAAAGAATTCATTACGCGCATTTTGATGTTAGTGTTCCTAATGAAGTTCATCAAGCAGATATTTTGTTTTTACCACACGACACCATTAAAACACGTGGACGAAAATCACGCACGTACAAATACGCATTGACTGTCGTTGATGTTGCGAGTAGATATAAAGAAGCGGAGACATTATCAACAAAGACAACATCTGAAGTTGCATCTGCGTTTGAGCGCATTTATCAACGTGGTGGTCTACGATGGCCACGGTTATTACAAGTTGATCCCGGTAAAGAATTTTTTGGAGTAGTATCATCGTTGATGAACAAGCACAACGTTAAAATCAGACGAGGACATACTGAAATTCATCGTGATCAGGCAATCGTTGAACGATTTAATAGAACACTTGCCGAGCGGTTATTCGGATATCAATATGCAAAGGAAATATCTACTGACCTCAAAGATAGATCTCGTGAATGGGCTGCAAGATTACCGAGTGTGATAGCTGCGTTGAATAATGAAATTACTCGTGCAACTTCCATGAAACCTTCTAATGCGATCAAAAAATATATATATACCAATACGACGTGAATCTTTCTCTCAACCAGTATTAGGTAATGTTACAGTTAGATATTTATATGAACCTGGCGAACTTGAAGGTAGTAAAAAAAGAGCAACCGATCCTATCTGGAGCGTGACTACACATAAAATTTCTAGCGTGGTTAGATCCACTGGTAGACCTCCAATATACAGACTAGATTCTACAGCCCCTCAACGTGGATTTGTACGTGAACAATTACAAGTAATTCCTGAGGATACGCAATTACCACCACGTTCAATTTTGTAAACGTCCAGAACCTCGACGTCGATTACACTCAAGACAGGTCAGCATTACATTTTCACGTATATGACCGAGATCACTATTAATTCTGTCTACGGTAAATTGTCTTGGATTATTATTTGAATGCTGCCATGACATATTACAGTTGCAACTTGCGCAATGATTATTCTGTTGTTGTTTTAGTTTTATAATAAATTCAGTATCAATATCAAAGTCACGATTATTTTTTTTTGTCACACTGCTTATAACCAGATAGTTTTTTCTTATTACGTCATTATTAACAGTTTGATCATTATTTTCTATAAAATTCATAATAACCCTGTGTAGTTGAGATATTCTTCTGACCCTAGAAACTGCGAGATAAACTAAATTCGACCATTCAATCCGATCATCTATAATCCAGATATTTGTATCAGAAATAGTTAACCCCCGTGATGAGTGAATCGTTATAGCATATCCTAACGTCCACGGTGATTTATTCATATTCAGCGCATTCTCAACGACATTAATATCGACTAAAACAATATCATTCAAGACAAGATTCTGTATTCCACCACCAGGAATTTCAACATCAATATTCTGTCGTCGAGTATCTGGGGGGCGATAACATAATGGTACCGGTAGATCTGAAAACGTTTCTTTATGTAACGTAAATAATTTATCCTGTAGTTCATCACGAACTATCTTTCTACTTGCAACTATTAAATCAGCGGGATTCCATAAATTTAGAAAATTATTCATAGAAGTCTCTGGAATTACTCCTCGCATTATCTCACATTGTACTCTGTCTGGTTGAAGTCCGATTAACCTTTTAAATTCCTTCAGCGGTTCATCAATAGGTCTATGGTCATCATTTATTTCTTCATAATAATCTACGTTATTCTTCAGCCATTCATGTGGAGACTCTCCAACAAAGGGTGGTGGTTGACCATTATCGCCGCACATAATCACAGCAGTATTCTTCAATAACAACCATTCAAGAAATGTTTTTAGTGTTTCTAACGACACCGTGCATATCTCGTCCCATATAATATACTTAGGTATATATTTTTCACTCATCCGCGATGGAGTCCAGGTATCTCCACACCATCTAAAGAAACTATGATAAGTACATGATTTTACTCCTCGCTCTTTTATTTCTCTGGCGAGTTTATGTGTCGGTGTCAAAACAATTATATCTGAATTATTATTCATGAATAATTTAATCACACGAGTTGTTTTACCTGAACCACCGCATCCGTTAAGATAGATGGATTTATGTCTAGCTACAGGATCGTATACAGATGGTGCTGATGATTTTGATATTTGAATATTATTTTTGTAATATATTTCCCTAATTTCAACGTCGGCAGATTCAGAATAGCTAAGTATATTTTCCTGTTTTATTCTCCATGATCCCCATTCACCATTACCAAGTAGCGGTTTTAACAAATCCGTATATTTTTTATTTATGTAAAACGAATCCGTGGCGACTCTGACAGCATCACGAGAAAATCTATTTATCATAGACGGTAGATTTATAGAAACATATGCCAACATAGATGATCTTAAATGAGTAAACTGCGGTGAGTCACCATCAAGATAACTCACAATTGTACCTAGTTTGGTTCTGTCTGACAAATACGCATTACTCCGATTTATAAATGTATTTTTTTCTGTTGTATCAGCTATTATAAAATCAAGTTCAGCATCGTCCATAATCAATCTTGTACAGTGTCTTTTATGATCATAGGCTCCTCCTTGAGTAAATTTACCAATTATCTTTCTACCAAGATCTTTTGCAAGTTTTTCATCATGCTCGTCTCTGCATTTACGTATATTATTGGTAATTTTAATAATATCATCTTCATTAAGATCAGGAAATTCTTTCCTGGCATCATCAATATTAAATCTATTTGGTTCTGGTAACCAAACTTGCTTCTGTGGACTATACGATATGATCGCCTCACTCACCTGTAAAGATATTAAAATTCCAACATCAAGCATATATCGCAATAGTACTATTGGAACCCAAAATTTTTCTGAAAAATGTCTTCCAAACCAAGCATAAGTAATCGGATGGAGATTTTCTGCAAACTCGAATGATTCTACATGAGCAAATCCGGTTAAGTCAAAATCTGGTAAATGTCCGTTTATCGCAACCCTGGTCATCTCGTGTGATGGATGTCCGAATCTCTTAAAGTATTCAGAACATTCTCCGTATACAAGAAAACTTCCGGGATAACACGCTACCATATCAACAGATATAACGTCATTACACTTATATTTAGTATTCCATAATCCTCCGTGTCCATATTCTACGCAACTTTTATGAATGTCTTCAAGAAATTCCGATCGTGTTGGTTTCCATAAATTTTTCTCCTGACCGAAATGAGCCGCTACAGATGGAACTGTAAAACAATTATTTAATAATAGTCTAACTTTGACATCGTCTGAAGTATATTTCAGCGCAAGATTTTCCATTTCTACATTAAGAGATTCTATACGGTAAATATCACCATTAGGTCGTACAAATTGATCGTAATGATCATATTCTGAACTTTGAAATAACCAAACGGATACAGGGTCACTTTTGCTGATATTTTTGATAAAATCAAATATATGTCCATCATAAAATTTAACCGCTCTATCTCGTGGAAATATTGTTACTGCTGAGGTCCACGCATGCGAATTATGATCAATAATATTTATTGGAGCTCCTCTTGATTCATATTTTGGTTTATATAAAATCTCTCCGGTTAACATCTTTACTGTTATTGGGAATTTTAATTTCTTTTCTAGTTCAGCGACATCTTTGATAGACGCTCCGGTATCTTTAACTGATTCTGCCCACATACTTATTTTTTTACGCCTTAAATCTGTTAAACCATTACCACGTATCGCGTTTGTAAAGTGTTCTGTAACTCGTTCAGCTACACAGTTTATTCTTGACTCTGACAGTTTCATAGGCTTTAGATCCCCGACGTCAGGTTTATTATTAAGCGGATATATTGCATATACGACTGCAGTCACAGGGTACCCTCGTTCATAATATATACCTTATCAACACCGGTTAGTATTCCGGGTTTAGATTTATTATTTAAGAGAACAATATTATTTCCTGACTGTATGCGTACTGGATCGCGCTTATCACGAATAATCCAAATATCTTCTTCTGTATTTACAATAAATTTTATTAAAATAAAATATTTTTGATCATCAAGGTGATTAATAATTACTTTTCCTCGTTCGTCATTCATCATATTAGTAACATTTCCAACTCTGAATGTTGACCATACATGAACAGCGCCATCGTCATGAAATTCCTTTTTTGCTTCACGAATACGTTCGGTTATATCCTCATTTGTTATAGCTAGATCTTGCATCAAAGTACTAAATTTATATTCTGATAGTCTGTCAAGATCGAATCTGGCTTTTTTAGTTTCAATCATGGATAATTCCTCCATATAATTAAAACAAATATTTAAATTAAAATTTTAGTATATATATAATGATTGAAACAAAGAACAAATGTGCTTGGCTCAGAATTGGATATACTTCTCCTTGTAATAAATCGTGCGTGAATGAATATTGCGGATATCATGCACAGAGTATCAAAAATGGAAGTACAGGACCAATACCATGTATTCAGTGTGGTGTTGGAGTGAGGGGAAAAACTCAATCGTGTCTAAAATGTGGCGGAAAAAAATACAGAGAATTAAAACGATATTATGATAAAAAAAATAATACTTTGACATTATCAGGTAAATCTCCTATAAAAACCGTAGAAGATTATTTGACCAGATTTCAAAATAATGATTTAGACAAATAATATTATTATATAAAAATGACTCAGACAAATCAGACTTATGATGAAATGATCGACAATGATATTATAAGAAAATTGAAAATTGAGTACTATGAGAAACACGAATTTGTGGCTCATCCCATAATAAAAAATTATGAAGCGTCTCGAGATGGTGTGATCAGAAACTGTAGATTGAAAAAACCAGTCGGTAGTATTAATAATACTGGTTATTTTATGTTTAATGCTGGGAAAAATAAATATTACTCACATATATTCATATTCGAATGTTTTCGTGGAATAGTTAAAAATGGACTTGTAGTTGATCACATTGATGGAAATCCCAAAAATAATCGGTTATATAACCTGCAAGCTATTACACAGAGTCAGAATTCTGCACGTGGAAATACTGGAAAATGTAAAAAAATTGCAAGAAGTGCTATTAAATCCATGAATATACAGACAGGACAGGAAATAACTTTCCCTTCAATATATGCGGCTGCAAAATATTTTAGCATACATCCACGATCGGTGCAATTTGTTGCAGATAAAGTATACAAATCAGCATATTCATTCAAATACGATCAGCGGATAATATTTGAATATATCTAACTCTGTCTTCCTAATAAATAAATTGTATATAGTTCGACTCTATATTTTACCATGGGTACCTTCACCGTCGCTGCTCTCGGTGTCACTCTCACTTTTGACAGAATCAAATAACATAATTTTTCTTAATTGCATTACACGATTATCCACGATCTTCTTTTTCTCGTATTCACGAGATAGTTCGGATCTAATATTTTCGATCGAACGTGCAAGAGGCGCAAATAGCTTTACCTGTTTTTCATTTACCATTGCCAATGATTCTAACATAGACTGATAGATTAATTTTACAAATTTATAATTGGATGGTAATGTGTATTTATTGTCAGTTTTTCTTTGTTTTAATATTTCATAATCACATAATATTTTTTCAGGATCGAGATTATCAGATAGATTTATTCCGTTATGTTTTAATTTTTAATAGCAGAAATAATATCATTAATGTTTTCTTGGTTCATTATATAATAATTATTTCTTTAAAATAAAAAATAATTGACAGTTAAGTTTTTAACTTTTGACCTTGATGTTTGACCTAAAAATATCAAAAATAATCAGTAGCGTCCTAAGCGGTTACCCGTCACTTAACCCCCGATAGCCTTTGTGTCTTTCATGGAGTCCTTTTTTTGTATGATGATGTCTTTCTTATGACCGTAATTGGCACTCCATGTTCTGTTTCTATTTGGCTAGCATTCTTTCTGAATGTTTCCTTGTGGGGGTCTTTCAAATGTATTGCGAATTCAATAACCCCCCACCAAATCAAACCCCGGGGTAAGTGCAAAACGCACTCACCACGTTGTTTAACGTGATGAGGGGTTGAATTCGTTGGGCGCTGAGCTCCCCAACCTTATATATAAAATAGCATCGTTCCGAATACTGTCGACACTCGTCAGCCACAGGAATCGAACCACGGTCGTCAGTATCATAGTTCAACAACTATACCACTGAGCCATTTTCCGATTCATACATATAGACGTTTTAAAATTATTATGTAGTTAACCCAACACTGAATAAACAGACAAATTACGTACGACCAATATACTGAATAAAATCACAATTATTGTACAACTGTAGCGTATATTTACTTAATTTACAAACATTATTTATATATACTGTATAAAATAATCGCACATTACATATTTTGTAAGAGTTATCGTTCGTTAAGGTCAAATACATGTGTTATAGCTAAAAATAACTTTACGCACTCGTATAAACCGACGTGAATGTAAGGTTATCAGAATTAAAAGATGCATCAATATCCCTCTCTGTTACAAATTGATGCTTTACTAACAGCTAATCACCTACAGAAAAAGAAATAAGTCACTAAATAATTAACGAAAAAAAGAAGTATTTGTTGTCTGTAAATCGAACGTAGTAGTAAGGGAAATAATCGTTTAATTTACTCCGCAGAGAGAGATAGCCGAGTTATCTCGTTTTATTATATATACAATTGCTTTAATCATAGAAATTGATTATTATTCATGTATTTACTAATCAGCCCCTGATTAAATAATCAGACGTTCTATGAGCGTATATACAAATTAATATTAAGAGACTCTTGTCTTAGATCCAAAATGTTTCCTGCCTGGTTGGTGAGTTTGAAATTTATTCTTGTCAGAAATGGATTATGAACTCGTAAATAAATTGGGTTAATTGGTTCAGATACAATTAACCACCCGGCGGATCTTTAGGACTAAATGTATATAGTATATACCCCTGTTGGGCCTGGTTAGATTTTGAAAGATCTACTTGATAACTGTCATCAATTACGTCACATACTAAATTGACCGCGATCGTAGATGTTATATTAACAATACCAGGTGAGATATGGCGACCTCCACCATGTGGATCATTATTATGTCTTAGAATAGTTGGTGTAGGTATTAATTTTTTCCATGAATCACATATTCTTTTAAAGTGTTCATCAATAAGATCATTAACTGACTTCTTTAGCTCTTCAGAGTTAAATCCAGGAATTATAAATGTTGATAGTTGTTCTCGCGTAATTCCGAAATGTTTTAGAAATACTGTTGTGAACAGAAGATTTAGTCTAACACCCTGAGATGGACCGTCTTCATTAACTATATACAACCCTCTATAGCGTTTATCTGCTGCTATGTTCACTAATCTTTTTTCTCTGTTAACAATAATATCATTCATGCACTCTAGGTCTGAAGCAACTTGATTCAAATGTTGTATTGCTTCAATTATTTGATATTTTAAATCTTCGCTGTACGAAACATTAATGCTGGAAAATAAATTTCTTAGATCATTAAGTACACGTCCGTGTTCAGACTTAATTGTACTAGCATATGAATTTATTTCATCAACATCAAGTACTAATATTTTACCTTTTTTACCATCAACTATTTTTGTAAAATGGGTTTCTGTTTTATCTATATAATGTATAACTCCATCACCAAAATATCGTCGCCATGGGTAAGCATTTTTTTCTGTTCGATATTCTGGAGGTTTTATAAATTTTTTAACATCTACGACGAAATCAGATCTCTGTGGTTCTGGTGGTCCTTGATAAACCGGTGGATCTTCAGGCCATCCTAATACTGATCTAATCGAACTTTGATAAATATCTACAGAGTAATCAGGGGAATTTATTTCAATAACCGCAGATAGTGTTGGTTCGTAGACAGTAATTGCTATTTTGGATTCTTTTCCTGTAATAGATTTAATTCTGCGCTGGAGCTCATCATTAATCTGTTCTATTTGATAACTGCCCGTTGGAATAGCAACAACTTGCCAATCAGGACTTCCATCCGGTTTATTCTTATTCGCAAATACTAATGAATTATTTGGCTGTAGTCCACCAAGTGATTTTGATCTAATATTTGGCCAGCTATAATAAACTCGCAATTGTGCTAATGCTATTTCTTTTGCAGGAATTGCGGTTGGAAAATTGACACTAAATTCAGGATTGGTCGAACTTAACGATATCATAGTAGTTTTGACGGAGTCGTATTAGTGACGATCTGCTGAAGTAACTCCCTGTCTGTCATTATTATTATCGTTATTATTTAATTCGTTAAAATCATTAGCGATCACCTTAAAAGCGTCATCATAGGTTTTCATCATCATCGCAAATTCAGTATCGGATATTTCACCATCACTGACACACGAAGAAATGTACAAAGATAGTTTAGAACATGCATCTGCCACTGTATGTAATTTAATCATATAATCGTGCAATTTAGCATTTGTACAAGTATCTATCTTTTTGGTTATAATACCGAGAACTCCAGCAATAGTCGTTGATGCTGAAACAATAATGGTTATAACAGTAGGTGCTGTCATCGTCAATGTTGATAATAATAATCCTGTTCCAGTAATAACAGCAGAAACCGAGTAAACAACTACATCGATGACAACTATACGTCTTTTGTATTTTTTTATTTTCGTGTTATAATAGTCGATAAAATTATTTAGTTTAGTGAGACGCTCACATACTTGATTGCATCTGTAACGTTGAACGTCAATGCGAGACTGAGGTTGATCCATTATTGTTATATTAAATGACTAATTGCGGTGTTTCAGCCACAAATTCCAGACACCACCAATAAGGCGCTGAGGTTATTGTTTTATTATCTGCTTCCAGTAAAAATATTTCTTCAGCATCCTTATTTAACAGTATAGATACAACTCCAGAGAAAATATCAGTTGAATGACGCCATAGATATTTGGTAAATATACTAAATTTTCCACCACTAAATACGGACAGTCTGTAAACACCAGTGACTTCTGCGGTATGTTTGATAGTTTTATTTTGTGGTGTCCATGTTGATGATCCTGATGCTACTGTATATACGATATTTTTAATTTGCCCGTGTGGAATTTTAATCAGATTAGTTTTTTGAACAATACTAGGTATTCCACTGACAATATCATTGAGTTTCGTGTTAATGTCGGCTAGTTTTATTTCAACGGTTGGTTGTTCCCCAAAAAATTCTTTAATGGGTTTGTTTACATTTCTACGAAAATTTAAGAACGTTTCTACATGTTTGGAAAAAGTATCACTAAGTGTAGTAATTTCATTATTGATTGTAACTAGCGAAGTTGAAATAGGAATGTTGCTATCGTCTACATATTTCTTCGTTGTAGCATCAAAATCATATTCCGGTGTTCTAAGATTATTAATACCATTATTATTCATATTAAGAAATGCACGCATAATACCGCCGTTGGACAATACGTACTTAGATTCTTGATCGTCGACGTATTTCTTTGTTGCGGCGTCTGTATCTGCGGTTGGGTTTCCAAGACCTATAATTTTATTTTGATTCATAATAATGCTACCTGTAAATGAATCACCAGCTTTCTTAATATAATCGCTGACTGACGTACCGGAATCTTGTATTTTACCCTGATCAGTAAAAGTAACTATATTATTAACAACCGCATTAGGAACTCGTATAAGTACATCTGGCAGTTGTATATTACTAGTTTTTAATCGTCCTTCCTTATCCTGAAAAACAACTACTTCGTTTTGATCCACACTGGTTATGTTTAATAAATCATCAGTCTCATTTCTGAGCTGATCGAGAGTTGCGTATTTAGATAAATCAACTTGCTGATGACCTTTACCACGAGAAGATCTTCCATAAATATCTACCATTATATTACTAATGTCTGTTTAAATATGATGTCGTAGTATATTCATGTACAACTTTGTGGGGTGGTTTTGTTGATTTTGATATAGCATCAAGTACGTTAAGTACTTCTCGACCACATATTGGTGGATCAGTTAATGTTTGTGTTGGTAACGTTGAATACCATATTGGAGTACTTTGATAGCCGCTAATATACTTTAAGAATTCTTTTGGTGGAGCTAGTCCATATGAATCAAAATAAATAATTCCACGTGGATCAATTGCATAAGCGACCCAATGCGTGCCTGGACCAGAATTTTCATCGAGATTAATAATACCTCTTTTCAATATTATTTGGTTGTTTTGGTAATTGATCACGCATGAAAACTCCTCTAAAAATTTTTATTTTTAATTTTTTAGCAGCATCTAGTAAATCAAAATTGGACATAGGAGATATTAGTAAACTGTCCCTGGTAATCTTAGGCCTTTTCCGTACCATGAATGTGGAGTCCCTGGTAATCTTAGACCCCTTCCCTTTTTTTTGATTCCCTTTCCTGTTGCTTTCTTTAATGCCATTCCAGCAGCAGTTCCAACAGCGCCTAATGCAGCTGCTTTTGCAACAGCTGGGGCTGCAGCGGCTGGTAATGCTGGTATAGCAGCAAGAAGTGGAAATATACCACCCGTCTTAATTATATCTTTAATGGCACCCGCAGAAAGATTAAGTTTTATACCTTTATTTGATTTTTTGGCTTCATTGAAATGCCCGAGCTGACGTTCTGTAAGAGATAATTTATTTGAACCGCTCATCTGATCTTTCTTTAGCGATATTTTTAATCCACAGTTATTTTTTGATGCTGATTGTATCCTTTTAATCTGACCAGGAGTCAGACTAACACTAACGTGATTATACGACATTATAATATTCATAAACGATCTAATTACATGTTTTCTACTGGAGCATCAACGACTCTCATTCGTCCACCAGCACCTTCAAGTAACATCGATTTATCGCTGAGAATGACAGCAATTGCTCTGTAATTAGGGACAGCTCCAATATCTCTATTAACATGAGCTCGAAAATGTATATCAACTACTGACTGTCTGGTTAAATCTAAATGTTCCAACGAAAAGTAATAAATCGGATATAAAGTTGTAAAATCTAACTGTGATATTTGTAAACCAGTATCAATATTTTGATCACGTCCCATGAACGTCATTAATCGATGATATGCACGTGCTACATGATTTTGATCGAAATTCAACAATATATCCTCGGATGGTTCTTGATGTCCATTTATCCTTAAAGAAACCTCGGAAACACCAAGTTTGTCAAATATCATTATGCTTTCATCTTGATCGTTTACTCGTGCAGCATTTTGAAGCACAATAAATATATGTCGCGGTGCAGAAACACCTTGCTGAGAAGCTATTTGCCATGTAAATAAACCATTAATATTACTCTGAATAGCATCTGTGGTCATCGTTAACCATGACAACGCTGATTTACCACCTTGATTCATAAAAGAGAGTAGACGATCTTCTTCAGATATTGATGGAGTCATCACCGGCATCCACAATGAAAGCTTCGTAAGAATTACTCTACCAGCATCAACTACACCAGGTCGCCAGATTGCATCATTATCGGTTGCTTTTCGTACAAGTACAACTGTATGCTTAGCTCCAAAGATGACTTTCCTGACATTTCTACAGAATCCAAATATATGTGAAAGTGGAATTGCACATGAAAATGCTCTCCTATCACCTTTTAACATTGATTTACGTACTGCAAATCCTAAATTAAAATTTGCATTCATCGATAATACTGCAGGTGCATCTGCAGCTTCTCCTGCAGCTCTCACATCACCTACATTAACGTTTCTACTTTCTGGAAAATCAGTTGTATCCTTTGCAAACATCATTGACGGGCCAGCCGATCTTGAATAATCGTCGCTGTATCTTGCAAGGCCTAATATCGTTGTAGCAACATCAACGTCCTTCTGAATTGATTCAATATTTTTTCCGTCAATCATGTACGTAGCGCTGTCAAATAACGCCATAATACCATTATTAACAAAACCAACAATAATATTAGCTCCATATGCTACTGGTGCTGCAGGAGCAGCGTTATTTAAAATTTCACCTTCTACTTCAATAAAAGCCTCAGCGGGTAGAAAATACCTACTTGTATCCTGAACCTGTAGTTCAATTCGTCCACGCTGATCTGGAATTCGAGCATCATAAGAATAATATTGATAATCACGCACAGACTCATCTTTAAGTACTGGTGCGTCCATGTCAAATGCTGGATCAGATATACGCTTGAACATCTTTATTATAATTATTATCGTCTAAAACGAAGACCACTTCGGGAAGTGAGACCACTTCCTGCTATCAGACTAGCGGTTATATTTTTTCTTTTTCTGACATTGGTACATCAGCCAACTCTGATAGTTTTTGATTAGCAACTTGATTTATTATTTTACTGACATTTGCAGGCATTACTTCAGTACTAGGTAATTTTACAGGTTGAGGTTTTCGTCGTATTAATCGTGTTAGTCTATCTTTGATCGCTGAAAATGCTTTACCAGCGAGATTACCCATAGCACCAATACCTTTTTCACGAACAACATCAATAGCTTTCATTCCCAGTTGCTTTACGATCGGTATTGTTTTTGGGGCTATCCTTCTAAATAGACCCTGAACAACATCACCTAGTCCATCTCCGTAGGTTGTCTTGTATACTGGTAATCGTGAATTTATTACCCTGACCATAGTTGGTCCACTATGAGTACTATATACGATCATTTTATTATAGTAATTGTATTTAATTACGTACTTAGTCGCTGTAGTAGTCATCGGCAATTTCATTAATAAGAGACTGATAAACATCAACGTCCATGATACCGCCTGTAAATAATCGTCTACAAATATCAGCCGCCTCATTAATTATTTCTGGAGAATTATTACCAGCTCGTTTTCCTCCGATGAGGATTTCTAGTCGTTCAACGTCAGAGATAACGTTATTAGGACATAGGGTAAAATCACCTCCAGTAGAGAGACCTTTTCCTTCCTTCTCAAAGTAATATCCCTCTTCCTTTAATTTTTTTTAATCTTTCTTCTATTACATGTAAAGGTTCATGAACATCAAAATGTTCATTAAGATGTTCTGAAAATAATCCTCTTTTTATTAAATTATTTTTAATTTCTAATATTTGTTTATTTATTAGGTTTATACCATAAATATTCCCCTCCGCTCTATAACCCTCTCTTATTCTTTTTTTTAGTGATAATATGTCAAGCTCTTTTTGAATTATTTTTTCTGATTGTTGTTGTTCTTCCAGAATTTTCTGTGAGGCCGGCGACCAAAATACTGATTCTTTTGCTTTTTCCTTTGGTGTTCGTTGCAATGGCGGTGGTAATGATAATGATGGTTGTTGTGATGGTGGTGGTGATTGTGATGATTCCAATGTTTCAGGGGGAGGGGCAGCTTGTGTTCTTTTTGTATATTTTCGTTTTGGTCTTTCTGCTGCTTCTTTCTCTTTTGCTATTCTTCTTTCTTCTTTTTCTCGTTCTTTCTGTTGTCTTGCTTCTTCTTTTTCTCGTTCTTTCTGTTCTTTAATTTGTCTTCTTTCTTCTTTTTCTTGTTCTTTCTGTTGTCTTGCTTCTTCTTTTGCTATTCTTCTTTCTTCTTTTTCTTGTTTTCTCTGTTCTATAAATTGTTTTGTTGCTTCTTCTTTTGCTCTTTTTCTTTCTTCCCTCTCTTGTCTTCTCTGGTCTCCACGTTGTTTTGCTTCTATCTTTTCTAATTCGAAATAATAATCATTATGATCGATATAACTTTTATATAATGGATCACTAATTTTAGTTTGTTCAACATCCATATATATGCGATATAATAATTTTCGCCACTGTTCACGGGATTTAATATATTTAGCGTATTCAGGTTTTATTAATTTATCTCTTCGACCGAAAGTTTTCACAGCAAACTCAGCTAATTGTTTTGGATCTTTAAGTTTATTAATTTCTTTAATAGTATTTTCATTAAATTTATCTATCTGTTCAGTATTACTTATTGTAAGAATCTTTTGTTTAGGGGCTGATGCTTCAGCAACTACAGGTATTGGTTGAGCAGCAGCAATTTCAGCTGGAAGTCCACGTAAAAGTCTTTTTGTCTGTTTTGTTCTCTCCGCTATTTTTCCAGTTGCCTCAGCGGTTTTCTCTAAAACAGGAAGAAGAGGTTTAGTTGTCTCTGTAATTGGTTTAAATAATCGTTTTGTATCCTCTTCAAATTCAACATGAGATTCTTGTC
The DNA here is from genome assembly GCA_016617855.1 of Megalonaias nervosa. Lineage (NCBI taxonomy): Eukaryota > Metazoa > Mollusca > Bivalvia > Unionida > Unionidae > Megalonaias > Megalonaias nervosa. Next base: position 63,400 of record JAECUM010005729.1, read on the forward strand.
GTTCTTGTAATTGTTGCTTGACAGCATCACGAACAGGTAAATATTTTCTAATTGCTTCTTGTCGCTCTCTTGCTAATCTAGCTGAATGTGGTTCGCCTATAACGACCATTATTAATAATATTTATAATAATTGTTTAAATTACAGCAGCAGGCAGGGTGAATGACAAAAATTGAATTGACCCGCGAGTAAACTAAACGCACTATAACATAAAAAACAAAAAATCAAAAATAAAATAACAAAAATGAGCTAACCCAAACGATTTATTATTCGTTTTTCAAACTATACGGTAATAATAAAAGTTAGGAGGTTCGGTTTAGCGTTATTGACCTTATTTTTCAGCCTCTGTAGGAACCTTTATTTTTGTAAAATAAGGTCTCGTACAAAGTGGTCTGTTCACCCTGCCTGCTGCTGTTATGCACAAGAAATTTGGAATAAATTTAACTGCAGGACTCTTGGTGATTTATATTTGAAAACAGATGTGTTATTGCTAGCAGATGTTTTCGAGAATTTTTGTCGAGTTAGTCTTGAAAATTATGGATGAGATCCCTGCTGGTAATATTCTGCTCCAGGGTTGTCGTGGGATGCTATGCTAAAAACAAGTAAGATAGAACTGGATCTTTTAACCGACATTGATATGTTTAATTTTATTGAAAAAGGTATCAGAGGCGGAATTAGCGTCATAACAAAAAAATATGCGGTAGCTAACAATGAACGTCTAAAAAACCACGACAAAAATTTACCGTCCAATTATATTATTTATCTGGACTGCGTCAATTTGTGTGGGTATGCAATGTCAGAGCCGATGCCGTGCAGTGGATTTCATTGGATAACTCCAGATCAATTTCTTAGCGAAACTGAAAAAAATCTTCCAGAAGATATTTCATATTTTGTTGAAGTTGATCTAGATTATCCTGAGTCACTTCACAACCTACATAACGACTATCCGTTTTGTGCGGGGTCGACAGTAATAGACTATAGTTTATTATCACCTAAACAATGAGCAGCGACAACAGCAAAAAATTCGATTGTGAATAATCTAGTTCCAAATTTGTTAAATAAAAGAAATTACGCGATGCATTATAGAAACCTAAAACAAGCAGTGGACCACGGCTTAGTCCTTAGGAAAGTTCATCGCGTGTTAAAATTAAAACAGTCAAGGTGGATGGCAGATTATATCAGTTTAAGTATCAAGCATCGTGCGCTGTAAGACTGAATTTGAGAAAAAAAATTTCAAATTCATGAACAATTCCGTATTTGGCAAGACAATGGAGAATATTCGAAAACGCGTAAATATTGAGATTGTAAACAACATAAATCGCAGAAACAAATTAGTTAACGATGACGGTTTTGTCAGTATGAAAATATTTAATGAAAATCTTGTTGCAATACAGCGACGAAAGACAAATTTAAAGTTAAATAAACCGATTTATGTTGGTGCGTCGGTATTGGACACATCAAAGTGGTTGATGTACAATTTTCACTACGGGTTTGTTAAGAGAGTCTGGCCAGATTCAACCTTATTGTTCACTGATACTGGTTCGCTAGTTTATGATATAAAATGTGAGGATGTCTATCAGGATATTTATGACCACCGTGACTTATTTGATTTATTATACTATCCGGAGAGTAGTGGATTTCATGATCCGACTAACAAGAAAGTTATTGGTAAATTTAAGGACGAATTTATGTTTGTGCCAGTTAAGGAATTTGTCGGACTTCGAAGTAAAATGTATGCCGTAATTTTAGATGACAATAAACTGGAAAAAAAAGCAAAAGGTATTCCTCGTGGGTATGTGAAACAATGTATGAAATTTGATGACTTTAAAGCAGCACTAAACAATGATGTCAGTTTTATTAAGACAAATGTTATTAGAACAAATTATCACAAACTTGAAACAGATACATTTTAAAAAACGTGGATTAAGTAATTTTGATGACAAACATTACTGTGAGGACGGGATAAACACACTAGCTATTGGACATTTTTTGTCTAAGGTTTAGATATAATGTTAGAATATTTAACATTAGCTGATGCATTTAATAGCCAAATTAAGCTGTTAATGGTTAGTGGCCAACCATTACAGTTTGAATTTAATGATGAAATTTCAGGTATTTGTTTTAGTAAATTTGATAAAATAAAACTTTCGCTAATCAAATCAGGATATACCGGTTATTTAGATTATCTTGAAAAATTACGAGACGAACTTATGTCAAAATATAGTAATCTTCACGATCCGATCAGCCAGAAAAAGTATACTAAAATTAATATAGACTTAAATAAGTCGAAGGTTTTTGTAAAAGGCGGTAAGTATGTTCTCACCAGAACAGCAATGAAAGAGCTATTTGAATGTCACCGGAAAGTGAGCGAAAAAATTAAATTTTATTTGTTTAAACACGATGACAAACAATTTTTAATAGCTACAGTTGAAACTTTGACTATTGGCGAAGACGTTCTTTAAGGTTATCTTACATGTATATGGTCCAGAAACACTATTTACATCTACTACTCCATCACAAACCTATCTACAATAATAAATGTCCACTTACCTTCTTATCCTGGCGAAGACATCTCTGCAGAATGACATACGAGTGAAAAATCTCGATGCTTTTATAGCCCTTGCTTAATTCCAGAAATGAAATTTCCGATCACGTGATTTTCGAGAAAATTCACAGGGATTCTGCTATGTCATTCTCCTACGTCATCCTCCAGAAATTTCGAGAATGTTTTTCCGGACAAGTTGTATAGGCTTCCCATGCACAGACTGGCTAACATGTACATTTCCTGCTCTATAAAATGTCAACATAGAAACATTTTTTTAGAGGGAAAGGAAGCCTAAAATCTAGAAATTCAACATAGAAATGTTTTTGGAGAGAAAGGAAGCTTAAATCTAGAAACCTGGTTTCCTTTTACTGGAACTCTCCTAGAATGTTCGTTTTCGAGAACATTCCAATCATATCATTCTCCTACGTCATCCTCCAGAAATTTCGAGGCTGTTTTCCGAACGCAGCACAAGTATTGTCCCATGCACAGACTGACTAACATGCACATTTCCTACGCTATACATTGTCAACATAGAGAGAAAGGAGAGGTCTAAAATATGTATAGACCGACTATTTTCGTTACGTTTTAGAGGGAAAGGGGAAGGTGGAAGGGGTCTAAAATCTAGAAAGTCAGCATAGAAACGTTTTTGGAGGGAAAGGAAGCTTAAATCTAAAAACCTGGTTTCATTTTACCACTTCTTGATACTGCTCCTGATGCTGCTACTAGTCCAAGTGTCCCTAGTACAAGTATTAGGTTTGTTAATACAGTTCTGGCTATCGTTGCAAATGCTGGCCCAAGAAAGCCGCCGTTGACGACAAGATCGTTTGCCATCGCCTTTATACGACAGACAGGTTAAGATCAAACGGTTTACCTCGATTAAGTTTATTCATTTGTTGTTGTGTTAACATTAGTTTTGTTGCCGTTCCAATTGTACTAGTTGGCAATATATTAAGAAAACCTGCCCCGCTTTTATTAACTGCTGAAGAAAGTTTCTTAATTTGCCCTGGAATCAGGTATATTTCTTTTGTACTATATTTCGTTGTCGTTGTTTATACTTGTTTGGTAGATAATTTTGTTTTATACTTGGACAGTCATTCTTCCTTTGGTTGCGTCAATTGTCAAGAATCTGTCACTGCCAACAAGAGCGTATACACGTATATAAGCTGCTGTGGGAGCTGCGCCAGGCTTCCAAGTAACTTCGATATCAGCAGTTGATCCAATAGCTCGTTTCGAATGTTTTGATACGTCAAAGTAAAAGATTTGATACAACGTTCGAAATTAGTCAACTGATATATGGCTTCCGCTATCAGCATCCTGATATTTTTGCATTGCTTCCATCGAGTAATGTTTCTATTAGCGTCTACGGCAAAGTTGCATTCGATTGCTCGTTTGGGATATTGTTTCCAGTTTATTCTTGCAAATATTCGCCTGACATTAGCGTGATCAAATAAAACATTGTTTTGTACTTGATTGTTACTACGCTCTTGCTGCTGAAACAAAACAGACAAATGTTTTGGCAATTGCTCACTTGGTGCGGTTGTATTTGGTACTGTCCTATGGTGCGTTTTTTTGGGGGGGAACTGCCTTATGGTATATTTGTTTTACTGGAAATATATTTTTTTCGTCTACGCGGTAAGTATTGTTTCAAGTTCTATTGATTTACTAATCGATGACACAACTCGTAGCATCCAAAACGCAAGTCACGAAATTATAAACTGTGCGTCAGCTCCACCAGCTCGAATCAAACAATCATTTTGTTCTGCTCGATCAAGAATAAGTGTATCTTTTAGTCCACGAAATACCTTGTTGTAATTGCGGCAAAAATCGAAGATTGTGCTCAGCGGCAACATCATTGTTTTTTTGACGAAATTCTGCTGCAAGCGCCTTTCCCTTGCCATATCCTTCATTGATTCATTATTGTCTCAAGTGTGTTACAGCTAATCTTATTGAATTTCCTACTGCGACTGCATCATCAGCGGCAAGATTAGCGACAAGATTATTGTTATTTGCAGCCGCATTACCTTCACCAGTGCGAAATTCGCTTGAGATAGGATTCCACTTCTTGTATCTTTAAACCACATCATGTTTTTTGCCACAGATCTCGAGTAATCTTCGCAGAACGCGACATTGTTAAGAATTCTGCTTGCAACAGGCACGTGCATTGAAATATCTTCTACGGTTTGATTGGCCAACTGGTATCGCGCGCTTCTAAACAACCTCCATCCGTTATTGACAAGTGCAATTTCAGTATCAGCTGCAATATTACCACCAGCTGCTGTTAATATTTGCAAACGCACTTCAAGTACGGCCTTATGAGGTAAAAGAAACACGTCTGCATCTCGTGCATTAAAAGTTCCGACGCCGGCTTTATTTGGTTTGTTTGAGTTTTTGTGGAGATACTCGACATACTCAAATTCAGTTGCGACGTCGTCGGTATCAAATTTTTCTGTAAGATCAAGATAATTTTTAACTGACATTTTTATTAATCGTTGCCACATAAAATTACTAGTCTGAAAGACTAGACAGCAGAAATCATAGAAAACCGCAAAATTACTAGAAAGCCGCAATCTCTGATTCAATAGGTTTTGTTTCCCTTACTAGTTTTCGTATTATTTCTTCTCCTCCAGGTGACAAAAAATTTTCGTTGTTGCAGTTATTGCTTGTTTAGTATCTGCCGTTGGTACAATTGTTGAAATTACTTCTGCAATCGGCTTTGGTTTTATCTTGTCGGCTATCTTTTGCCCGACCGCAGTGCCAGCTGCAGATGCGGAGCCAGTCGCAAATGCTTTTGACGAGTCTATTGCAATAGGTGCAACTTTATGCGCGATTCATGGTATATTCTCAAAAATTTTAGAAAATATATTTCCAAAGAAACCTACAATTTTACTTCGATAAATGTTTCTTTGTTTCATGTTTATTCAATGTTGCCTTACAAAATTGGTTTGGTTTACTGTATGCTAGACAGATCATAGGTGCAGGAAATAGGTAAAATTTTCATTGTTAAGATCGAGCTGTCGTCCAGATTGGCCTGTCAGTTGCATTGCGATGCTTGATATTTGATTTTCAAGATTAACAGGATAGTATATTACCTGAGGAGGATTAACTTGCCTCAGCAATCCAGGTGGAACGTCTGGAGAAAAGCTATAGATTGTTTGTCCTTGACTGCCTTTAGCTGAATAAGAACCAGATGCAAGCGAGCAGTTCATTGAAATCGTATTTACTTGTGTTATGTTAACCGGAACATCTCCATCATATTTTATTGTTTTTTGTACAACTGAGTCGTATTTTGTTATTTTTTTAATCAAACCCTAGCAATGGAGCAACACTTGTTGCTGGTGAAAAATCGATTATCAAATTATTTTTTAACTTGATTCTAGAACGTAATGTGTTGTAGTTTGGCGTCAACTCAAAATTGTCAGCAACACCTCCATGTTTTGTTATTAGTTTCTTAATTGTCTTGTTAAGGTCAGTTACGTTATACGCGCCTTGTGACATTTTAAACGATGCCCACGTGCCTGGGTTAAACGTGAAGTCGTCTTTGATGCCTATTTTCACGTTGGCCATTGAATGCCACTTCTTAGCAGAAATTAATCCCATTTCATATTGTCGAAAAGGATCAAGTTGTATTGGCGGATTATAATTGAAAGATACGTTTGCACTGTCAGCGCTGGTAGCGCTGGAGTCAAGTAATAACGTTGTTGATATCATCTTTATTATTTATGCCTACACAGTTTTGTGTGGCATAAGAAGATCGTCGTGCAAAATTTTGTATTCATCCGTTGTTAATAATCCATTTGATCAAAGATGATCAAGTATGTCTATGATTTCCTTGTCGATTTTCACACTGACATTTCCTGCTTCTTTTGATGATATCAACAACATCAATCGGTCAAACATTTCCGTGGTCGATGTAAAAACTCCAACCGCGGCTTTCCGCTGTTAACGTGGGCGTTTTCAACGCCATAGCCTCGTTTTTCTTCTAATCGATCTTCGTCAAGAACTTTTGCTAGCGTACTTAATTTATTTCTGTGATTGATAAAACCTTCTTCATTGTTTACTATGATTTTGATACCTTTAAGATAAAAAACCGACAATAACACCATGTTGTTACTTATTATACAATACGACAATTTTATCAACTTTTTTCTGTTGTAATTTCCTTATCATTATCTATATTGTCAGGTCGTATTTATCCAAACGTTCCATTAATTTTTTTTCTGCCATTGGACCATTTCTAATGTCATGAACTTTTTCTTTGATATTATAGTTAGTATCAGACATGTCGTACTCTTGATCCGTAATTTTGTTGCGTAAACTTGCATACCAATCATCTATTATTTTTCTTTTTCTTGCTCTATTTGTTCCATTCTTTCTTCGTCAATTTTTCCAAGTAATTTTTGATATGGTTTAGCTTGCTCTATAAATGTTTACAGCAATTTCTGTTTCAGCTTTTTGTTGTTCTTTTAATTGTCCTAACAAACCTTTCTCTTGTAATTTCTTTAGCTCGACGGCGGATAGTGGTGTAGTATCTGGTTGTTTGCCAAGTACAGCCTCAACAAACGGTTTTGAAACTTCAGCAATCTCTTTAACCGCAGCTACTTGTCCTTGACGTTCTTCTTGTACTTTCTTCTTAAACGCCGCCCTCGTTTTAGCAAATTTCCTTAGCAAATCAATTTTTTGCTTGTCCATTATTATTCAGTACGTTTTAACAAAATTTGTTACAGGTATTTGTCAATGCAACAACAAAATATCTTCGCAAGATCACGTGCTAGTTTATCAAACAAGAAAAAGGTTTTTTTTTGTATTTGTCTTTGGTAGCTCTGTGATAAAGCTCAATAAACTTGCCTTTGGTTACATCGCCACACTGCTCGTTTGCAATGTTTCTCACATCAACATTGTCTAGTCCAGGAAACAATATAAAACGTACTGTTTTTCGCTGAATGAACCTATCAACGTTGTAAAACCTAGGGCAAGATAAACAACATTACACTTTTTGTTACGTGGCAATGACAAATAAGATCGTATTTTATTCATGTCATCGTTGTTTAACGGAATATCGTTAAATTCAACTATTTTATATTCTGAGGAATCAAGTTCGTTTGCCGGAATCAAATCTTCCGGTTGTCTTTTAAAAAAATATATCCTCTCCTACAACAAGATCCTCGCGTAGTTTATCGTTGTATTCGCTTAATAATTCGTATTTGTCCTGTTGTGGATTAATTGTATAAACATACACCCGATCGTAGTTAAAGTTGTCGTTGAGCAAAAGATTCATTAACAAATTTGTTTTATCAGATCCTGTCCAGCCAATTATAAGATTATGACAATCTGGCAATTCGTTGTTATGTTTGTGCTTGATGAATCGCTCTGTATCAAAATTCAGTATTGAGACATACATAAAATGTGGGGATACAAATTTTTGGTAGTATAAATTTATGCATGTATTTTTATGTGGGCGTTAAGAATAAACAATGAGTTTTTTTCACAAAATTCGGAACAACATTAACAAGCTCGGTATCTTCTGATACTGCTATTACAACAGACCGTAAAATTAATCTATCCGCGTTTGTCAAAACATCTGGCGATACAATTACTAGAAACTTGTCTATGTCAAATCAACGAGTGATCGATCGGAAACTGCATATCAGCCAGCAAATTTGGTTCATAGTTAAGCAGTAAGTTATCTGCAGTTGAGATACGTAGATGACAACAAGCTTGATAAGGCAGGTGGTATAGTGACAAGAAACATTCATATGTCTGGTAAAAAGATTATTGGACTAGAACAAATTTTTCCACTAGCTAGTTACAATCAGGTAAAATCTGTATATGATGCCACGGTAAAGAAAACCGGCGACACAATGACTGGCGACCTGATAATGGGTTATAACGCAAAAGTAACTGGATTACCAATAACTTCACCGCTAGCTAATGATACTGATGCTATTAGTTATGCTCAATTAAGAGGAGTTCTCACTCCGTATTTGCATTTGTCTGGAGATACAATGTCTGGTGCGCTAAACATTGGGGTTAACAAAATAACGTCAACGTATATTCCGGTTAATCCCGCTGATTTAACCAACAAAGCTTACGTTTACTCTGTTTCCAGCGCCAACGGCGCCGTAGTATAAAACGAACTAAAAACAATGTTGGGTTTATTCCAACTCTTATCGACTCGACAAACAACAGACTTGGATTTGTGGTAACTGCATCAACACAATACCCTGGAAATAATCCAAACCATGCCTTTCTTTTAGCTCTGTCATTATTAGCAGCGGTCAATAATGAACAGCTAATGGAGAAACATCATACATTTGGATTAAAATAAAACCCGGTATGCTGTTGCCATCTGACTTCGTGGTCGATTAAACTGTGATGTTGGTCGAATTTACAACTGAATCTTGCAAGGATCAAACGATGATGCCAACTGGGCAACTTTGTATAGCACAAAGAACACGAATATTTCAACAGCTCAATTCTTTCAAATTTCAAACCCAAACTTAGCTGTCAAATACCTGTATTACAGAATCTACGTCAACAATGCAGAAAGTCCGTTTCCTGGTCTGACCGCGTTTCAAATGTATACACTCGAATGATCAGGTATGATTGTAACGATTACATCGTCGTGATTAAATTTAATCAAATATTCAAAACATAACGACAGAACCAGCAACTATAACCGTTGCGAGAGAGATTTACGATAATATTTTAACTCCAACAAGAGTGTTTCTGCAAGAGATGCTAGCGATAAAGCTCAAGCGGCCAACAAAATCGAATTTATTAAAAAGAATATATTCCTTTCGATTTATTAAACAATCCAGTAACGCCAGAAAGCGAAGATAATTTTGCTCTTGTTATGAACATGCGAAGACCACAGCTAAAAGACGCGATAAAAAACTTTGATATTATAAGCAAATACTGCCATCCCGATGATTGTCTCCTCCCAAAAAAAAATATAGCTTGAGCTTGACAAGGAAAATATAGATATGGTAATTCAATCAGATCTAATAAAAGCACAAGCATATGGAGAAAGAAGGCAAGAAGAAGCTCGAATAAACAACAATCATGGTCATCTTAGCAAACTAGCGGAAGATAACGAAATAGGAAGCAAAATCAAAGATTTGAACAATAGTTTCTCAAAACGAAAAATATTTCAAAAACTTGGCATGTATTACACGACAAGCAACCCTACTTAAACTTGTTAATATATCACTATATACAGCGTTGATAACCAAAGCATACCATAACGCGATTATGCCAATGTTATATGAAAAACCTGAAATGAATTTGATGCGATTATTGTTAACAAATCTCTAACGATAATCGAAAACATAAACGCAGAAGTTGAGAATTATAATGATGCTGAGCGAGAAGAGTTTTTAACAAGGTCGAATCAACAAGGTTGGAAGAAAAGATTGATTCTTACTACGGCATTAGTGAAGAAGATGATGTTCCACTGCCATCGCTCCAACGCTCTAGACAATTGTCAGTACGAATTTTCGTGATTTTCTTGATTTAATTATTGGTTCTAGAACATTTAAGGTTGTGTAAAAATTATAAAAAGATATTAATAATGAAGAAGGAAATTATCGATTTCAATCATGTGTCAGGAGATATTCCAAAAATGGATGTGGACTCACTAATGCAATATTACATGTTTTATCATGAACACCTAAGGTGTGTAAAACAATGTTACGTCTATTACAGTCGAATACGTAATATTATCTCATATTTACCGCTAGTTTTAACTGGTGCTGATGCAGTTTCCATCGGAGCAACAGCAAATCCGTTTTTGCTAATTATTTCCTGAGCAGGTGTTTCTCTTACAGCGGCGCTAAAAATATTGAGCCTAAACCAGAGATGAAAAAGAACACTTGTAAAACAGCAAGTATCACATATAAAATATTACTTGCTCAAATACGATCTTATTATTGCGGTGTAAAATACGATCTGGACGATTTAATACGTGAGTTTCGTATTATTGACAGTATGTTAACAGATATGCTCCCAATGAGAGTTAGCAGGTATGAAAAAAATTATCAAAAAATATGGTGATGATAGTGTATAAATTTTGTCTAAAAATAAGAAATAATGTTTGAAAAATTAGTAGTGACAAATAGCAGCAACAATAAAATTAAAAATCTGATGATTTACGCTAAACAGTTGACAGTTGAAATTAACAATGAAGTTTCCGGAATATGTTTCAGCGGCAACAACATTTGCTCATGACAAACTAAAACTTTCGCTTGTTAGATTTGACGGCAGTGAGTATTTCAGATATCTTCAGAAATTAAGTCAGGAGTTATCAACAAGGTTTGTTAACTTCTATGATCCGATCAGTCAACAAAAATATATTAAACTTACTATTGATCTTGATCTGTCAAAAGCATTTTCTGTTGACAAAAGATTCATATTAATAAAATCACAATGAATTATTTCGAATGTCGTCCTCGAGTAAGTGGCAGAATAAAGTTTTATCTTAATCATCACGATAATGAAATATTTCTGATATCTGCAGTTGAGACTTTGATGATAGGTGAAGAAGTTGTGTGAAATTTTGTCTAAACTTTATAAAAATAATAAACCAACCGCAGCTCGATCAGCTCGAAACTTTTTGTCTAAACTTTGTGAATAAGCCGGACAAAAAATTTGATATTTTACAAGTAAGGGTAAATAGACTTATTAGGTCTCATTAACCCAAAGCAAATATGATGGCGTGCTAAAATGAGATAGAGGTCTCAACAATGCGTTTTTGTATTTGTTTTGATAAAAATATTGGTTAGTGAGCCAGAAACTTCCCTTTTTTACTACTGAGTCTTTGTGCATAACTGCCTGCTTGTCTGCATGCATATCGTTCTGTCGGTCTTTACTGAATTTTATTGTCTAAATTTATATTTCAGATATACCCAAATAATATTCCTAGATCTGTATTCAACTTTTGTATGTATTTACATGTGTCCGTTGTAAGGATTGTCTTGTCGATAGGTATGATAGTTTTCCGAAAATAGTAACTAGTTATATAAAAAGATCTAACTACGAAGAGTTTTCAAAATATCACACCTAAATTTAGTATGAATGTTTTTATCTAAGTTAGATACGGGTTTAATGAAGAATAACATTGTTGTATGTATCGGAATCACATGTGATTATATTCCAAAGTGTCATGCCAGTTTACAAGTGGTTGAAGTTGCGTTCGCTTTATTTGCTACTAATATCACCAGCCCTTGATCTTGTCCACCATTCTTACTACTTACGTTTGAGGTTCGCGCATGGGACGTGCCCTTGTGCAATGCTGCTTTAAAGGGTGTTCAAGTTGTTACAGCTTGCTTTCGTGTTTTTTAACCATGCATATGCTTGAATAAATACCACAGATTGTGTACCATGCATATGCTTGAATAAATATCATGGATTGTGAACCATGCATATGCTTAAATGAATACCGTGGAATGTGTACCATGCATATGTTTGAATCAATACCATGGATTGTAAACCGTGCATATGTTTGAATCAATACCATGGGTGTGTGTGATTTAGATTTTTAACGTAGCTTTAACAATTTTCAGTCATATCGCTACGATGTTTGCTGTGTGACAGTTTACAGTGATGTCTAGCACCGAGGCATCATGCCACAGACGTGTGGCATGATGTCCCACCCAGTCACATTATCCTGACACCAGGCTGACCAGTCCTAACACTAACCTCTTAATGCTGAGAGCCAAGCGAGGCAGCTGTTAGTACCATTTTTTAAAACTCTTTGGTATGACTCGGTCGAACCCGCGACCACCCGCATTCGAAGCGGACGCTCTAACAACTAAGCTACCGGAGCGGTTATCAATACCATGGATTGTGAACCATGCATGTGTTTGAATCAATACCATGGATTGTGTACCATGCATAAACTTGAAGAAACACCATGGATTGTGAACCATGCATATGCTTGAATAAATACCATGGATTGTGTACAATGAATATGTTTTAATCAACACCATGGATTGTGCACCATGCATATGTTTGAATCAATACCATGGATTGTGAACCATGTATATGTTTGAATCAATACTATAGATTGTGAACCATGCATATGTTTGAATCAATACCATAGATTGTGTACCATGCATATGTTTGAATAAATACCATGGATTTTGAACTATACATATGCTTGAGTATATACCATGGATTTTTTCCATGTATATATTTGAATATATTACATTGTTTTTCTACCGTGCATATGCGTAAATATAAACCTTGGATTTTGAACCATGCACGTGCTTGAATATATACCACGGATTTTGAACAAAGCATTTGCTTGGGTATAAACCATGGATTATGTACCATACATATGCCTGAATAAACACCTTGGATTTTGTGCCATGCATATACTTGAATATATTCCTGGGGTTTTGTTTTAGCGAAACAGACGAAAATATCGCATACAATATAATAACTCTACCAAAGGTAAGACTTTCTATGAGCTATTATCATACCATACTTATGATGATAAAAAACACTAACTTCAAATCGCTAATTTCCCTTACAAAATGTTGTATATAGTATTTAAAAACGCTTGCATATACGCTGTGAATTTTGTTTATTCGATGTCCATAGAATGTCATATGTAGCTTCTTGAATGAATTTCCAACCATTTAAATAGTGATGTTCATCCATTTTATATTTGTTTCCTTTTGCTTTGTCAGCAAGTATTGACTACTATCAGCACATATTGATTACTGTCAGCAAGTATTGACTACTGTAAGCACATATTGATTACTGGCAGCAAGTATTAGCTTCTGTCAGCAATTAATTGCTACTGTCAACAAGTATTGACTATTGTCAGCAAGTACTGACTACTGTCAACAAGTATTGACTATTGTAAGTATTGACTACTGTCAGCAAGTATTGACTGTTGTCAGCAAGTATCGACTTTTGTCAGCAAGTATTGGCTACTGTTAGCAAGTATTGACTATTGTCAGCAATTATTGATTACTGTTAACAAGTATTGACTACTGATATAAAAGCATACTGAAACATACAGAAGTTTCTGTAAAGCCATTAGTAATTAAAGGTGTACACAACATATGCGAAATACGTTATTTGCGCCTGAGAAAATGAACAGGAAGTAGCAACCTTGTGCAGATTGAATGTTTGTACCAATCAAAGATGATGCATAAATATCAGGATTTACCTCTTACATCGTAGACCTTATACAAATACCGGATATATAACCGCCACCAAAATATTCATTGTGAAATAGAAAAGGGTAAATGAGGCATAAAGAGTAACATGTACATGCATTTGGCTCATTTCTAATATTAACATGATTTCTAACGATAAAGAATATACTCATATGTGGCACGAACCCTTTGACCCCCTTGCCCAACCAGCAGGTTTCAACAGGTTTATCTTGGTTTGATGACCTTCATTGCTACGAATACGATTAATGCAAAATGATCAATACCTACAATAAAGATCAATGCAAAATGATCAATACCTACAATAAAGATCAATGCAAAATGATCAGTACCTACAATACTGCGGTACTCAATAAATACGACACTATCTTTGCTCTAACTACACTCTTATTTTGAAAGCAAAGTGTTATGAGGTTTGGTGCTTAAGGTTGGAAAATAGAGTTGGATATTATTCTTCATGGCCGTAGCATTGTATCTCAACACAATATTTCAGACCGAGAAAGGAGAAAAATAAAGAAATTGGCAGCAAACATTTCAGAACAAATTCCCCAATACTAACTCCGACACAGTACCCATTTCAGATACTCAAACTTCAACCAGACGTTGGAGAGTCAGTGATATATATATATATATATATATATATATATATATATATATATATATATATATATATATATATATATATATATATATATATATATATGGTTATATATATATATATATATATAATATGTATAGCATGTACGCTGTATCAATGATATACAACTCGTTGTATAAATGTTTCATTAAAAGGAAACTCAGCAAGCTTCGTTTCCTTTTAATGAAACATTTATACAACGAGTGGTATATCATTGATGCAGCATACATACTGTACATATATTTTATTTATATCACATACAAATACATATATTTGCCCTTTGAACGGAGTTCAGATTTACTACAGGCAGCCGTGTATTGACCTAGTGAATGAACTCCTCACATCCCCGAGTGTGTCCGCTAGAAAATGTAGTTCTCTGCCGTAGTGGCTCTTTACAATCACCTCTGCATATTGATAAGTTGATTGTTTTCTTTTCTTGGTTTCTATTTTTCTCCACATTGATTAAATCAATATAATACACACTGATGACTTAAACATGAAAGATGCTTTTAATAATAAAAGTAGAGCAGAAGCAACACTTGGATAGCTACACCATTCAAATGAACGCAATGCCATTCACCTTCAGGCGCATGGAAATTAATGTGGAATAGAAACTAAGCCAACTGACGAACCAACAAGAGGTAATTAGAATATTTTAATATATTTACAGTTGATCTAAGTCATTATTCTGCTTTAGCAACAGTACAACTGACCCACAAACTCTCTCTCTCTCTCTCTCTCTCTCTCTCTCTCTCTCTCTCTCTCTCTCTCTCTCATCGGTTTGACTTTAAAACTCTGTCTCTGTCTGTCTGTCTGTCATCCTTTGGTCGGTTTGACTTAATTTTTACCATCATTCATAAGTCCATAGATATTGTCGGTAAATCCTCTACGTTCACCATTTCATAGATTTTAGCCCGTATCCTGCTACGATGGTCAAGAGAGAGAGAGAGAGAGAGAGAGAGAGAGAGAGAGAGAGAGAGCTTTAGCTTTGGACATTTTCATATTTAAATAATAATAATCGATTTTTTAGAACATTATGGTATGTTTAAGAAAAAACACACAAAAAAACATAACATTAAATATATCACAGTATGTGTACCACGTAACCGAGGAATTTACTGGTTTGCAACATTGTATCAATGATAAACACTGTTGATAAATCCCAAGGAAAGTGCACACGTATCATTATTATGAACCATATTCTTGTAGGTTACTTGGTGTAATTTCTATTTCAAGGTTTTAATCCAGCCCAAATTCCTTTTCTCTCTCATTCCACATTTCTCCGCAGTTTGTCCGTTATGCTTGAGAGGGGAGGGGAGAACAGAAAGCAGAAAGGATTGTGATGAAAATGTATACCATATTAAATTAATTTAGAAAACGGGGATTATTAATACTTTTCATCATTATATTTCATACGTCACTAGTGACTAATTTGTGGAAATTGATCATTGATCTAGAATCAACTGCAGACGCTCGCGAGAATGTTTATATATGTGTATTATTGCGCCATGGGCGGATCACAATTTGATATACCAATAGTATTGGTATATCAAATTGCTTTATACCAACACTTTAAATGCATGTTATTTTTTAATGTTTGTGGTATATATATATATATATATATATATATATATATATATATATATATATATATATATATATATATATATATATATAATTTATGAATAAATAGAGATAAACAGTTTCATTAATATTTTTATTATGTATAATGCACATTTTGAAACAATAATTTATTATATCTTGATATATATTGACGAATGTTCAGTATATCATCAGAATTCAACTTATAGAAAAAGATTAATTATGTCCCCAGTTTACAATTAGTTAAGAATATTTTTATATTATTCTAATTTAAAGAATACTTAACTAGGGAAAGTATAAACTAATATCATAAAAATAAAGTCCCATCACCGGGTAATCAGAATGAATTCCAGTTGTATTCAAGCTATTGTGTTGTTGTGCCAATATTATCAATGACTCACAATGATATAAATCCCCAAATCTCTTTAAATGAATTCACAGTAATTCCGAAACAGTACCATCTCTTGGATATAATGCTAAGACGTAGTATTAGAACCAGAAATAGGTTCGATGACTCATTCATAGTGCACTCAGACTTATAAACAAAGTCAAGCACTTTATCAGCCAGCTAATCAGGAATTTAGTCAACCTGGTTTTTCAAGAAAACACATGAACTAAGGTTAAAATCACTTGAACATGTTTTCGTGAATACGCGTATAAATAACTTCCTTGAAACGACGCATTGAGTTTAAAAATTATCTCATCTTAGGGTACAATCATGAAGAATATTAGTATCTGTGTGTTAATTAGAAAATGACCCTTACAATCAATAATCATACAAATAACATACATAATATAGATATACATAACAGGCTCTAATGTCCATTTCACCGACATTACATAAAAATAATAGAGACTTTAAATAAATATGATTTCTAAGATATACAAAAAGCGTAATACACAAATACAATACGATAAATAAAGTAAAAAGAGCTTAAGAACATTAAGTAAGCAAAGAACTTTAAAAAAGGCAGTTATTAAAGGTGAATTTAATGTTTACGTAATAGGTTAGGACTTAAAGGATACCGTCACAAAGACACAAACAATTTCAAGTTGTGGTAACTTAAATTAAAAGGGATCACATGTCTGAATTTGAAGCACACCGAGATGGCGGCTAAGTTTAAATTTCAGAACAGACAAAAAGAAATCGAAAAGGGACGTACATAGTAGAGCATGCGAAAAGGCAAAGCAATAAACATGGCATAAATATAAATTGTTTTCATCCGGTAAAATACGGGGGTGGGGGTGCAGACGCATTAATTACGGATTATTGCATTTACAGTCTCTGCCAATTTAGAAGTAAGGTAAGGATCTTAATCGATTGGGATTCTGCTCCTCTTTCTGAAGTATTTGTTTGCCACATGCTGAAATTTTACTTCCTTGGACATATAAAACATTTGAATCTCCAAAACTGTATTTAAAACAACACAGATCATCGCAATATTCAAAATGCTATGGTTGGCAGTTTTGCCTTTTGTAAAATCTTATGGTAACTGCTAGTGTAATCGTCATATACAAATCTCAGAGCATACTTGCATATTTTTTCAAGATCGATAGTATTCGTACTACTGCAGCAGTGCCATGCGAAGAGACACATATTAAAACTAGATAGATTAAAGGAATGTAAAATTGTCAGTGCTTTGATTGGTATCGGTAACTTTTGAAAAAAATGCCAATTCATTTTCAGCCAGTTAAGTGCCTTGAAGCTTTCATGCCGATATATTTTTACATGTGTATCGAATTGCAGTTTGGCGTCGATATAAATTCCTTGCAGGCTAACAATTCATTCTCATTTTATAACAGCTTTCTTTCATGTAAACTATAGGTTTCACACCTAAGATATTTTTACCCAGGATTGATTTGCATTCTGTTAATGGTGAATCAATTGAACATAACCATGGACTCATTTTCAGAGTGTCAACGTCTGGTCAGAAAAAGACATAATGCTGTCATAAGCATAGTTATATACAGAGCCATATAACACATAGAACTGATATAACATTAAAATATATAGGTTCGCGAATAGCTCCCTGTGGAACTCCTTTGTGAATTTCAGTCCAGCTACTAATGTCATCCTGCATCTTAATTGTTGTTTACGATTTGAAAGATTTGCAGATCTCTAAGACCTGCCATAAGTCCTTAGCTTGCAAAGGATGATATCATGTGGCAGACAGTCTAAAGCCTTTAATTAAATCCATCGAAACTGCAGCTAGCTACATCGTTGTTCTTATCACGAGCATTGAGAGATTTAGAGCCAACACATTTCTTCAAGAAAGGAAATGAATAGAGCATTTTGTAAAAAATTCACAAATTCATTTACATCGAAATCTTGGAATCTTCCGTAAGCACAATGAATACTGTATCCTAAGTGAATAAAAAGCTATTATGACAACCACTAATTAAAGTGGACTGATTCAAGCTATTCATACGTTGATTTTGCGTACCTGTAATTATTAGATAAATGCAAGCTGGATTAAATGCATTTTTAAAAAACAAAACGAAATACCAAGTAGATTCTCTGATTAGGTCTGTATAACCAAATGTGTCACATTAGCAATGAAATTTGGAAAGGTCCTGCATACGGACATTTAGGTCAATAAAGATAATAAGGTTTTCACTCTGAACCTAATCTTTGCTAAGCGCTTTTGGAAAATTGTTGGTAAAACGGTTTCCATTAATTGATGGAAGACTATATAAACAATGCATTTACCATGTCGTCTTAGTTTTAAGTATAGTTCATAAATAATGTGCTCCAGACACTCGGGGTCTTATTGCTTCATCATTCGGGCTGGAATGTCTGAGCTAATGCCTAAGCTAATGAAAGACATTATTGGCATTGCCGTTCCGTATATCAAGTCTGTAACTATCAACATGAAAAGGACTCTTAATGAAAAAAAATCAAGTTTGCTTTCCGATATGACCTGAACTTCACACATGACTTGGATGCCT